>JAWQRM010000183.1:0-27167 GCA_033557675.1 Coptodactyla brooksi
CTAACCTTCTCATATCTTAAATGTTTTCTAATGTTAGAAGGAATAGATATAACCTATGATAGGTTAGGTTACTGTCTGGCATCCTAGGGCGGTCTATTTGAGCCGCTATTGTAATTTTTTTAATTTAGTATTCTTTTTTTATGTTCAAATGGGGTTTTAGGAATTTATTTTATTTTAGAATATATTTTTATTTTCCTTTTATAAGAATAGATTTATATTCCGTTTGAGCAATCAACATTTAATGCCAATAACATTTAAAAGGAGATATTTCTAAGATCTCCTATTTTACATACGTAGCAAAAAAGCACTAGCTGTACGATACACTACCATAGACAATAGTGTCAAACGCGACTGCCGCTAACCGGTCAAGAAAGACACTACATCAGCATTTTGATGGAATGGGGATACTGCGTAACGCGTATTCGCTATAGCCACCACTGTGCGTCCCGCTTGGGCACGTATTGCAGGTGCGGCTTAAGGGCCTATTGTGTCAGATTTTATCCTCATAGTGTATACGATAAACTGTATTGTGGAATTTAAGGGTGGAACTTTCCCCTATAGAACATCTAATTATTGCAAGAAACCGCTTAATTATGATCAAAGTTTTACTGAAGAATTTTCTGAAATGCCCTGGCATAGAAATCAAAGACGATACAATCATCATATGGGGCAGAAATGGTTTAAACCCAACATCATTGTTACTATTAGTGCTTTGCGGTTATCGCCCTCTTCGTAACACTTCAGTTCCCTGTCAAGATAAACGCTCGTCAAGTTATTAAAACGTAACACACCGCAACAAATTATCTCGTCCACCTCTATTGATTGATTTACACGCAGAAACAATCGCTTTTTATCACGCTCGGCGAGCGCTCTGGCCGCGTTATTAAAGCGGGCACATCTATGTAATTTCTTGCTGTATAAGGAGGCGCTTCGTAAAAAGCGGTTTGAGTCTATTAGACGGGAACTTAATAGAGACGTTCGCGTTACAGTTGTGGCGGACCAAAATAGAAAACTCGAATTCAGATTGCTTCTCCTCCGTTTTAGGTATGGAACAGTTCTTTTTTGTCGGCGAATACCCGCCCGCTTGCGAGACGAATTGACTTTGATAAATATACAAACCGATCACACGTTTGAAATCACCCATTGTCAATAAACAATATAACGAAAAGTTCCATTTTGTATAGACAGAAGAATAATGAAACGTGTAGCCTTCATTACAAACTGGGGCATTGTTTCGGTTACGGTTGGTATGGTTCATAAAGTGAACGTACTAGCACTTTACACATGTACACCTTTTAGAAAACATTACAGAGATTTCTAAAAAATGCGAATAGGGGATATCTCTGAAATTACATTGCTGAAAAAATCAACTTAATGAAATAAAGGCATAAGAACAAAATATTGTTTTGTTATGTTTCCTTCATAATAGTTCCCTTCTGACTGAATACATCGACTCCAATGCTGTTTCCACTTTGAAATTTGGAATTTTACCAAAAATTTGTTGCCGGAGGGCGTACTATGTGCCAGTATGTTATATTGGAGGAGAAACATTTTCGCCCAAACGCTCAAAGACACTTTTGCAGTATTCCCGATTGACTGTTTACTCGCTAGGGGCATATTCACGATGAACAATTTTCTGTTACGGTGAACAAGGACTCTTCCACTGCGATGATTGAGCCTTTGTTTCTGGGTCAAACTCATAAATTAGTTGCATGTAATAACATTATTTAACAAACCTGAGTCACTTTTGTCCAGATTCAGCAGTTCTTGGGATACTTGACGTATGTATAAATTTTCATATATAAATGAATTATTCCAATGTTTTCGTTGGTTATTGCAGTCGAAGATCTTCCAGACCGAGGATCATCATCGATTGATTCGCGGTCATTCTTAAATCCATTGAACCAGATAATAACCGATTCTTTAGACATTTATCCTTGAATGCTGTACTCAAGAGGTGATAAGTCTCCGAAGCTGACTTTTAAAACTGGTTTTAAAACAAAATCTTACACACTTGTTATTCCATTCTTTCATTCATTTTGTAAGTCGATAAATCCGCCGAGAAGCGAAAAGACGTCTTCACTTACCAAATTTTCACTCTTTACTTAACAAACATTTCGCTGTGATATTTTCAGAACATTTCAAAGACAAAACAAGCTTTCATTTGCACATGAGCAGGAAAGCTTATCTATGCTATTGAGCATTTTAAGGCCTGTCTTAAAACTTTCCAACCATACCTTGTATGTACTTCGACTCATATATTATGAAAACAAAACAATGGAAAACACTTTGAAGATGTGCCTTCTATAAAACGGGCTTAGTAAGGGGCTACAATACTGGTGCTCGACTGAATTACTCGTACTTGTATACTTTTTAGCGTTTGCAAAAAAGACAGGCCGGGGTCCAGGTGAACTCCATGCTATGCATCCCCTAAATTTTATATTACCCTATTCTATTCCATAGTATTTGTACAATTTTGACAAACCATCGCCGATTTTGAGTGTTCTAAACATACGAATTTGTTACATTTTTGGATATATTGCAATTTATAATATATTTTGAACAAGTCAAATTAATAACAAAAAGTAATTGAATTTAGTTGTTTAGATAATGGGATTTCAATGTATCTACGAGTTTATCCTAATTAAGAGAATTGTTCTCAAAATAAAACTCGCGTAAACGTAAATTGTAATGATTTGAACCTGGTTTTGTAAAGAAAAATTGGTTTATTACAATGTTATTATGAATGCGGTAAAAATTACACTACTGGATTACGAAGACTTCGTGCGAAAATGGGTTTGAGAGTCGGTCCGTGCCAAATAAAGGCCTACCGTAATTTGATTAGCAAATTTGAAAGAACAGGGTCTGTACGCGACCTTTCGAGATCAGGAAGATCAAGGATTGGTGATGGCCAAGTTGCAAAAGTTCATTAGGAAAACCAAAACGTAGCCAATAGTAATCCACATAGCAATTAGTAGTGTGAATGCAGTATCAAAACGATTACAAATGCCACACACCGCGGTTTGAAAAATTTTGCGAAAAATCCTAAAAATGTATCCCTATAAACTGCAAATGATGTTTGAATTAAAGGATGCAGATTTTGCTCTATGGTACGATTTTTCACTACAAATTTTGGCTCAGATGGAAATTGAACCAAATTGGTTATCCCATATTTTATGGACAAATGAGGCCATATTTTTCTTCTCTCTTAATAGTTGAGATAATACTCAAAACTGTCGAATATGATCAACAAGTCACCGTTTGGTGAGGTTTCGCAGCTGATTTCATCATTGGTCCATACTTTTTCGAGGAAATACAGAATGGGGAGGCCGTATATGTAAGTGTTAATGGTGCACGATATTTGCAAATGTTAAGGGATTATGCAATTCCACAGTTGCAAAACAAGCGCGAAGGAATCGAAAACATGACTTTTATGCAGGATCGAGCACCTCCATTTACCGACCAGTTAAAAAATTGTTAACTGCAGTTTCTCAAGATCGTGTTATAAGCAGACATTTTGCAAATCTATGGCCACCGAGATCGCTAGAGCGGTGGCCCATAACCCCACAGGCAGTAATAACCCCACAGGCAGTAATCCAGTAGATTACTGCCTGTGGGGTTATTTAAAAAATTTGGTGTTTAGAACACGGCCAACAACGCTGGAGAAATTAAAGGACAATGTTAGACAGCAAATTCAAGTAATTCAACCAGACATGCTAAACAGTGCTGTATACAATTTGGAGGAACGGTTGGTAATTGTACAACAACAAAATGGAGGTCATCTCCAGCATTTGCGATAACCACTGTTTGACATCATAAATCCCATTATCTAAGCAACTAGATTCCATTTACTTTTTGTTATGAATTTGACTTATTAAAAATATATTATAAGTTGAAATATATCCCTTACTTTATTATGACCCCCTATACTGTTTTTTCTATTTACCAATCCGAAAACCTTACCCGAATAAAGTTGCATATTTGCAATGTAAGAAGTACTGCAGTCTACAAGAGCCCATATTTTTATACCATACTTATCCGGTTTGCTCTTCATATAAACTCGAATGGTATAAATTGCTCATTTATACACAAATGGTTGCCTAGATTGAAAGATGTTTTACAATTGGAAACAAAAATGTCAAAAATGTCTCTTATTTGAGCTAACTTATCTGCAGCGTTGTTTTTTTTTAATTTCTGCCTGGTTTCAAAGTTATCAAAGCACAAAAATGAGGTAATTGAATGAATCTATCTCCTGCGACAGTAAGAAGTGTCTTGACACCAAAGCATATCGACAGCCGCAAGCATATTGACAGATTAGAACTGTGAAGAGCACCAAGTATAAGCAGCAGTCCGACATAAGCTTGGATCTCTACAGAATCAACAGATAAATAGTTTTTTGTTCTATCTAGATTTCCATTATTCCATTTGTTATAAAATGCGTGTGCGTTTCTGTTCGTTCGGTTATAATTGCGTTCAGAATGCCAGGAGATAGGAAGAGAAAAAAAAACGCCACTCATACTTGAAATATCAGCGCTGTAGTCTGAAAGCCCTAAGGCATGGCTCCGAATATTGGCTTTTGGAAGCCGAACCTTACTAGTTTGTGGAACTTTTGACCATTCTGTTCCATTACTTGGCTACATATCTTGGAAGGTCTTCGTTAATAGTAATTGTTGGTTCTGTTTCTTTCACGGTTTCTTTTATGTTTTGGTCAGCAAATATTATGTCGTTTTCTTCGATCCTCATCCTCTAAATCACTATTTCTTTATTGGCAACACTATTAAACTCGGTATCATCACTTTCAATCATACGGCAACTCTTCATTAGTAACTGAATCCGAAATAACAAGGTACCCATTTTCAAAACGTTCTGCACTTTACAGACTGTAACTGATGACTAAAACAATCTTAATCTCTAAACTATGCCGTAACACGGGGAATCCCTCAAACGCGGGGAAACCTGCACTGGTACTTTACCTTTTATAATCGTTTAGTACAACGGAGAATTCCACAATATTTTCGACTTTATCGACGACAAACTGAAATTAATTCTAAATAAGTAAATTTACACTGACGTAAACAGCGGACCGGTGTCTGAAGAGACCCACGCGATAAAAACGATACACACTTAAATTTTAATTCAAGCCGACTTCTAGATATTAAATGTTTTATTAATAAAAGCTATGTGGGAGATCGACGCATAGATTGTTGAATTTGCAAAGATATAGCGAAAAATTTTGTGTTTGCGAATTAGCAGACCCCGGACTGGCCTATCAAGGTTAATTTTTCTTGTTATTCTTTGATATTGTCTTTGTTATTATAAGCGCAAATTAGAAAACACACGATTGTTGATAAGCCACTCTTCTAGACAGCTTATCATGTAAAATAATGTCAATGGATCTACAATAATTACTATTATTCTCACGTAGTCGCATGATTTTTTAATTTTTCGGCTTTAGATTTACTCTGTATAAATTGTTACTTGCTTCTAGTAATTATGGTAACAAAAATTAAATGGGAGCTGTCAATCTTAGGATGCACAATTGATGTGCAAAACAAGCTTGAGAGCATGAAAAGTTAAATGTCAGAATAGTTTTGTTTCAGATTCATGAACTAGAGCCACATCTTATAACATAAGTAATAAGACGCCCCATTATTGATTCTAATGATTTTCATTTCGGTTGATCACGCTTTGTTTGAACCGAGAAATGAGCATTTGAATTTAAATGGTAAACACCGCAATATCTTTCTTGTTTGAAAAATTTGATAAATTGTAATGTTGTAGTAGCAAAATAAAGCTGCGAAGCAATATGAAGGGTTTAATGTGTGTAATAGTGAATCGCATTTTTGTGGTGAGTAACATATCTCTTACATCTCTTATACAATTGCCATAATTATTATTTTGAACAAATAACTTATGGTTAGAATTTGAGTACGGTCCATACACTCTAATTAACTGCACCAGCTTGATATCGAAACAACATGTTTTCCCTACAACTCGAAGTTCTGATATACCATCTAGCGCCGCCTAATTATATTCAGCGCTCCGGCCGTTTGTCCGCCGTGCAGATCGTATCAGGGCACTACAAAAACACTATCTACAAATTACTGTAACCATTTTCTAAGAAAGCATATCTGTAGCAAATATATTACCCGCGGGGTATATCGCCATTAATTCCACTGCAGCGGCCGGCCGACTACGTTTTTTCAACTTCGCGCACTTCTCGAATCGCCCGCAGTCACTCGCAGATCTTCTGATCTCCGAGGTGACGTGATTTTCACAATTAGATCAGCGCAGCGCAAAGTACTAACGATGACGATGGTCGTGTAATCGTTGGTCGCTGTTGCCCCGAGCAGCAGCTGTGCAACCGAGAGTTTGCCGACTTGCTTCGAGTTTTATGATGCGTCCAGCGAAGAAAATAGAGACGTACGATGTCGGGACGTGACTAAATTGGTGCTTCCGCGAATTGGATACAAATTATGAGATCTCAGAAACGGTTGCGGACCGAAAGAGAATGTTCTTAACGAAGATATCAAGCGCTCACTCGTAAATAACTTTGTAGCGCATACGAGACGACTTTCTGGGACTAGTCAGCTAGATAAAGCTAACAATGGCAGTTACTTGAACAACCCAGGAAACACTGACTCAATGAGCAACGCTGTATGTTTGAAATTCTAGGAACCTAACGAGTGTGTTATTCTTCATCTTTCCGTAACGATATTGTACCACGAGGAACATAGAATACATGTGTGTACTCATGTGTTATGGGTTACACAATGTTAGTTCTTAACATTTATTTCGTCTTACTTTGATCCAAAAGAGTCATGGTTTGTATAGTGCAAATGCTGTCACTACGTTTAGTTAACTTACAAACAAAGGCACCCAAGTCTATTTCTCCGATTGTGATAAAATTTGGTGGGAATTTAGAAGACAAGTTTTTTAGTGTCTTGTTTTTCTTTTTGGGGTGTATAATGGGGGTTAAAAGTTATCCGCAAAAACGCATTTTTGCAATATTCAGAAACGAGAAGAGTTACCGAGATCGGCTAAAGCCCAGATCGTTCCTTGTTAGCAGCCGTACATTTTAGGTTGAAAAAAGAACAGTGGCGCACCAACGGGGTCGCCTGGGGGGTTAGAACAATGTCAATTTTTCTCACTCCTGCTCTTGTATATTATAAATTTAATTTTTCTTTTTTTAATCTTTAAACTACATGAAAAAATAAACGTTACTGGTTTTTGCAATTTTTTCTAAATGTCCATTTTGGAAAGTTATCGTCATTTCTGTGTACCTCTACAGGAGACTATTTCTCTTCATATTTTTTGAATTAAATTTAATATCGCATTGTATTTAAATTAAAAATTGTTTGCTATATTAGAATATAAAAAAGTAATAGAATGCACACCAACAGTAACAGCCAAGAAAGGTCGTGCGTAATTGGTCATATCGTAAATATAAATTACATTTTTACGTCTTAGCAAACCAAGGTGTTTGTGATTGCCAATGTACGTAAGTGACTATAAATAAAAGTTTAAAAGTGAAGTTACATCTATATACGTACTTTTCACTGCTTCTGTATTATCATAACGTATCTGGTTCTATTTCATAGTCAGTAAGAATTAGTATCAACACAAAATTACACCATCATTATTTCCGTGTTGCCAACAGATATAACAAAAGCAATTGCTTATTGTTAAACATTGTTACCTCAATCTAATTGACAACGTGGTAAATAAGTAAATATTCAAAAGTATAATATAATAAATATTGATATATAAAATATATAATAATTACTATCTACATTTATGGTCGACAATCTGCATAGTTCTGATAATCAATAGAGAAATGCTTTATGCACAAGTATTGTTTGCATCACCCACATCTTATTATGGCCGGTGCCGGTAACCGCTTTTACACAAACCATATTGGATGAACTCAGTATATCTTGGCAAAGAGAATTGCAAGTGTGTTAACCCTTGCTTGCGTTTTATGTTGTCTCGTTGATGTAATTGAATGATAAAGCAATTGTATGTGATAAATGACGAACAAATTTCCATTTCAAAAGCGGAAACCATAAATATCCAAAGATTGTATGAAACCAGTGGCATCCTTTGGGATCGTTTCTACTATAACTGGCCGAGCAAGTGGCACAGCATCTTCGACATCTTCAGGGGTTTTTAACTGTTTTGTGAGCTTTCCCGATTTTGTGGCCATAATGTACACATTTGGTGGATGGAACATTGTTTGTTTTACTTTTGGCCCCAAACTACCACTCATCTCTTTCAAACATGCTAATAGTAGAGATAGCAACTTTCCCGATGCAGATATTATCGGTTGAATGGTATAGCTATGCGTTGTCGCAGAAACTGATTGCGCTACAGCTGCCACCGTCTTGGATCTCATCTCAGCATCAGCTGCCACCGTTCGGCTGAACGTGGATACAAGGATCCATATCAGGTATTAAGTTGTGTAAACTTCTGACAAATAGAGTTGCCTCTACAGCAATATTTGCGGCATTGGTTCACTTGGTTGTTTTGCAGGAAACTACATTGTGGTTTTGTTTGAATTTCTGTATCCACCAATGTGATGCCCGAAAGATTGGAACGTGCAACTCTTCTTGAGCCTCTAAGGCCCATCTTTTCATATCCAAGTTGTGAACAATCATTTGACGGTCTATAGCACTTTTGAGTTTGTTAAACGCATATTGCAATACTCGATACAGCTTTCTACGTCTGTCTCCGCCACTGGACACTTGGTATTTCCATCGTCAACTGTGAAAGTGACGTAACCTTAGCATAATTACGTTGGACATTTTTTAGAGAGTTATTTTCTTCCACATATCCAATATTCAACGGCATTGGTTTATGTCGGTAGGTTCCTACAGTAGCTCAATGCTCCTCAATATCCACTAAGTATGGATATTGATTGTTTGTTCAGTGTCGTAAGCGGGTTCGCTACAGTCACACACAATGATGTCAAACACTTCGTGTAAGTGCTTCTTCAGCATCATTTTGTGTAGATACGGGTGTACCCCGGTATTGGTTATTTATTAAGCCTATTAATATTGTCAAGACGTTCAATATATTTAACACAAACACGGCTACTCTGGATACGTCGCAATTATCTTTAACAATGTGTGTTTGTTAGCTAATTATAACTGTAACGAATAGAACGAGATACTTTATGACAACGCATTATAGCAAGCTGGCCACACACTTATATAGGGGCAGTGGCAAGTATACAGATGTAATTTCATTTTTAAAGTTTTATTTACAACCACTTGCGTACATTGACAATCGTAATTTATATTTACGACATGACCAATTACGCACGACCTTTCTTGGCTGTTACTGTTTATATGTATATTTTATATATTTTAATATTATTAAAATAATATTATCATATTATTTTTTTATATTCTAATGTAACAAAGGATTTTTAAATATATAACGCGACATTAAATTTAATTCCAAAAAATCTGTAAAGAAATAGTCTTCTGTAGGAGCACATAGAAATGACGATAACTTACCAAAATTGAGAAAAAATCCAAAAGCCGTATCTTTCATTTTTTCATGAAGTTTAAAGATTAAAAAAAGAAAAAATAAACTTATAATATACAAGAGCAGTAGTGAGAAGAATTAATATTTCTTAACCCCCTAACGAGCTCATGGGTGCGCCACTGTCCCTTTTTCAACCTAAAATGTACGGCTGCTGACAAGGAACGATCTGGTCTTTAGCCCATCTCGATATCACTTCTCGTTTCTGAAATATTGCAAAAAAATGTGTTTTTGGGGTAACTTTGAGCCCCCATTACATACCCCACAACAAAAACGGGATGCTAAAAAAATAGGTGTTAAATATTTTTCGGTGTTTACATTCCTACCAGATTTTATCAAACTCGGAGAGATACACTTAAGTAGCCTTGCTTGTTAGTTACATACTTTGTCGGAATTATAGAATTGTACTGAAAGAAAGTACGTAAACTAAAAGCAATCGCTTCACTCTTAGATCCCCTGCAAGGTACATCCGAATAATTATGCTAACTGAGTAATCCAATTGTACGGTTCGGGGACCAAATAAATGAGGACTCTGTAAAAGGCGGACAGCGAAGCCGAAGGGGCCTCGGCGTTACCGGCCGAGTCAGGATGCTACGTCGCGCACAACAAATCAATTATTGTCAGGAGTCAGGAGAGGTCTCGGTCGGCGACTGTGGCGGCGGCGTTTGCATTTAAATGAGAGCAATTATGAAATCGACCCATCATTAATTTTAATTGTAGAAACGAAATCGGAGTCACGATGGACAGAGAACGAAGCCGCCTGTAATCCTTGCGCGATTGTCTGCAGAAGGCTGCACGCTACCCTCGAGCTACCATGGGCATGTATTAAGTCGTTCGACGCCTGGAGGTTGGTCAACTTGGTAATCAGAAAAATGTAATACTTAGATACACGATATAGTAATTTATACATGCAACATATCCATGGTGCATTTGTAAAGAGTTAAAAATTGTTTATTTTGTACATCATTGTCAATCCATGTGTGACGCCAGATCGGTGTCGTTTATTATAAGGTTACAAGAATAATACTCTTCTGGCTTTTTTATTTTATTTACCCTAAAATGCCCTAAAATATACAATTATGGATAGTATAAATGTGTTTATATGTACATGTTTGTTTATGAAAGGTGTGAGATATGAACTAAATTTCTTTTACAATATTCTAAGTTATCAATTTGAAAATTAAAATCACTAAGCAGAGCGTTATCGAAAATTACGTTGAATGGAATTATAATGTTAGAATTTAACGTATATTTCATTAGGAAATGTATATAAAAGGAAATGTATATAAAGCGTGTTAATTCTAAATGAAATTAGTGGCGTAAAGCAACTTAAATTGAATAAATTATGTAAGGAGTCTCAAAATTCAAAAACAGAAATGAAATATTAGTACTTGTCGAATTTTTATGGAATTATTGTAGTCATTGTTGATTTCGTAGGGTATGAATGCACGTGTAACTTGAAGGCTAGGGTGTATATACGAGTATTAGAGCTTGGTTTTAGGTGTTATGAAATGGTATAGAGAGTAACAAGTGCCCTATAGAATAGAGAGTGAAGAAAGGAATCAGTAGCGAATTTTAAATTTAAAGTTTGAAACGTAGTGGGGTGTGGTGAATTTTATATGCATAAATTATTGGATAGGATTCTGTAGATAGTTGTATATGTGTGTTCTTGGGGTATTACTTTGTTTATTTAAGTGTCAAGTTTGGATTTTATCAGTTGATCTATCTCATAGGCTTCTTTAATTTCAAATAGACTATTTTAGGTAAGTCATGTAAGATTGTATGCTGATTTTCTCATTAAAGTCGTGCTTAGCATATAGTACATACCTAGCGAAGTTAGACTTTTCGTTTAGTTTATGTACGCATAAAATAATTTTACAAGAAGTTCCCAACAACGAATTTTTATCCTTGTATGTATGTATGTATGCGTTTATTAGTTTTAATTTTGAGTAGTTTATTTAGTATTATTCTCTAACACTTTTCGTTCGAATAAGAGATGCAAAACTTTAAGGTCTAACCACAATATTTATTAATAGCCTATAACAAAATAAAACATTGTTTACTTTACTATAACAATAAGTAACTTAAAATACTCAAAAATAGCTGTAATACGTCTCTCGATAATTTCTTTGTGGCGCGAAAATCTGCGCGAAATGTTGACTGTCTTTAATTCGCTTCCACAATTAAGATAGCAAATTCTGTACGATATTAATACGGTGATAACATACAAAAATAACTAAGGATACCTTAAGGCGTTGGGGAGACATTAAGGCGTTGACCAATATAAAATTACTATTAGGTTGTTCGGGAGGCGAATTCGTTTTTTTTTGGTAAGACTGAAAAGTATTTTTTTTAGAGAGTATAAATATTTGATATAATTACATATTCACCATTTTGGTCCAATACCTTTTGCCATCTTTCTGGCAGTAGCATGATTCCACGCTCATAAAACTGATCCTTGCTGTCAAAAAAGTAATTCAAATCATTTTAGACGGCTTCATTTGAAGTAAAGGTTTTGCCCTCCAACAAAATTTGTACAGACCGAAATAAGTAATAATCGGAAGGTGTCAGATCTGGAGAATGTGATAGGCATGGTAGTATATCCCATCCAAACTGTAAAAGTTTTTGGCGAGTTACCAAATTGGTATGCGGTCTCGCATTATCTTGTAGGAACACCATACCTTTTCTATTGATCAATTCTGGTCTTTTCTGTTTAAATGAATCGTGCAATTTGTCCAGTTGATGACAGTACACTTTAGAATTGATCGTGGTATTCTCCCAAAATTTTTGGAAAGAGCTCCCAAGAATTTTTTAAATTTTTGGAAAAAATTTTGCAAACCAGTTTCCAAAAAAATCATGCAATTTGTCCAGTTGATGACAATACAAACTTTTGCAAAAAATTTTGCCAACCAGTTATGACACTGGCATTCTGTATTAATTCATTTTCTCCACACACATCGACTAATTCTTTTCCCGCTTGAACGCCATTTTTACCTTCTTGTAATAAAAAAGTAAAATATGCCGAAAATGCTGTTGATTCTCCATGTTTCATTGAACACAAAAAGAAAACAATTGCACAGAACCGAACAAAATATTTTCACACATAGACTTTACAATGTCAGCTGTCAGAATATGGAAAGCATATACGGTTTAGAATGAAGTTGGCTGGCTATATTAAAACATAGCTAACTCCCGTGCCGCGAAAAAAGCGAAATTACATTCCGAACAATCCAATGTTATGTCCAAGGTAGAGTAGTCTATGTCCAGGCCAAGTTGTATGATATTTGAGTAGTTACTTTGAAATAGAAAATTGGTAATGATGAACATTTGCTTGGAACTGGAAAAAAACTGGCACGTTTTTGCTTTCATCGCGAGCTGAAGGTAAGAGTTTTTCGTATGATATTAAGAAATGAATGCCGAGAGTGACGAGGTTTTCGTCAATTTTTTCGATGAAGTAGTTTCAAAAACATAATCTTTCAAACACTGGACTCAAATAATAAATATAAATTTATAAAGTAAACGTACTGCTAAATCACATCTTCATTACTTCTTATCAAAATAGAGTTTTGAGACTAAATGGTAATTTAAAAAGGGTATTGTGGTGATAATAATACTCTTCTGGCTGTGTTAGTTTATATTTAGGCTTGACTAGTTTCGATTAAGTAAATAATCATCCTCAGAAGCCTTTGCAAGTTTATCTGAGGATTAAAAACTTTTGTTTGAGAATGAACTGATGTACATGAGGCACAGGTATATATTAGGGTATATGTGTCTGTGCCTGGTGTACATCAGTTTAATTTCCAACAAACGTGTTTAACCCTCACATAAACTTACAAACGTTTTTGAGGATGATTGTTTAATTAATCGAAACTAGTTAATCCTAACTATAAACTAACGGCCAGAAAAATGTTATTATTACCACAATACCCTTCTTGATTTAAAATTTGGTAATTATTTGCTTTACACGACGAGGTCAAACATACCGAAATACTTTTAGTTTGACGTGTACAACCTAGTTAAATACATGACGTGTATAACTAGTAAAAGAGCAGTGAATATTAGAGCTCTTTAATTAGCAAATACTTAAATCCGAAAATCTCCATGAATGTCCTTTTTCGAACGCCCTCATTTAGAAATATATTTTTCAGAAATGCCTTCATTCAGAAATATATTTTAAGACGAAATTGAAGTAATATTTTTAGGCTACACATCAATTTTGTTCATTTATTAGTTATAAACAGGTTGTGAATTCTTGATAGCTAAATTCTGACTTACTGATGGTAGGTCAATAAATAGGTAAATTATAAAGAACTAACAATTGAAAACAAATTCTAATCCAGATGTTCCTTTGTTAGTAAAACAACCATGTCCTTATGTATATAACAAAGTTCTTGGATAATAAAATTCTAAAATTAGAGACAATATTGATTCGAGTTAGATAGATTACGTGCAACGCTGTGTGATACTGTGGCTAGAGCCTAATAATTAAAATGGTATATCTAGCATAAACTGATCGAATTAATATCCTTGTCATAGTTCAGTTTGGAGATCGAAGAAGGATGTGATAGGAACTACTTCACAAAGCTTATCGAGACTATCCTTAAATTAACCATAAAGGTTGCTAGCAATAACATTAATATCGAATATCCAGCGGAAACTAGGTGCTAAGGAGTGTAATTTTGCATAAATCAATTGCACAGAATCTGCAATTCTGTGAAATTATCCCTGGATGTTTAAAACACATACTTAGCGATCAGGTAAGTTAATGCTTAGGCAGGAATTGTTGATAATGACACAATTGGGTTCTTTTTATCGATGGACATTTAAACATCTTATTGTTTCAAAACATAAATGCGAATAAGGTCAAATACGATTGGAAAATTTTTTATGCCCATTAATAATTTTCCATTTGAAGCTCGAAAATATTTCAGTTGTAAATTATACATTTGTGATATATCCACAAATTAAGTGTTATGTCTAAAGCTCTTAATTTAGACAAATATATATGTAAAAACCAGATTGCAGTAAATGTAGCAATTACTAAACTCATCATGTTTTTATTATAAACCGGTACGCTGTACATATCAAACAGCTGAAGATGATTATGATATAAACCCTGCGTTGATTCTAATTGTAAAGCAAATTCTACGCTACAACGGACTCAAAACAGCGTGTAATTGTCGATGACCAAGCAGCTTACATTAGTAGGCAATCTGCCACACGCTACCTTGAGGCTATCGACAAACCGTATCAAAGACTGACTGAAAGATCTACAGATCCGCCTGCTTCCATCTGGCGGTAATAATGAGGAAGAGTTGGTTCTAAGAATTTCCAGCTTAAAAGTGCTCGTCACTCTAATGGCTGTATTGTAAAGGACGCTTACAGGGTGGTAATTATTGAGTGGACGACCTACTTTCCTGTTGCTATTGTAGTGCGTCTTTCTATTGACTACTGTGGTCTACTGTTCTATACTTCATATTGATCTACAACATAGTTATTAAGCACTATATACTTAGAATGCCTTTGATTTTGGCGATGTGCTACGCACGAATTTTTTAAGTGATGTATATCTTCATTCTATATTAATTACTCTTGAACCCGAAGACTAAAATTAAATTTACACCGTCAGCAAATTCTCGTCCTGTGTAGGAATATATTGCAAATTCATCGACATGAATCGACATCGACTAATAATGGAAAAAGTTCAATCTAAATATTCAGAAAGGTTTGTATTTTTTTTTCTCTTATCCAGATAGTATGTGGAAAGTTATGAATTTAACAAAACGGTTTTTAGATTTTGAAATATCTTAATGAATAGCAATTCGAAACCTAACTATCCAAATTTTTATATGTTGATCTGTCAATATCTCTGTGTGCCCATTAAAAATATATTTTGAATGTTATAAGTCTGCATGAACTGACCACAGTAAGGTTTTCAGCATTGTGATATTTGTGACTCTAAGAGGAAATGTCTAGTTTACTTTTGAAGATATATCTTACATGTAGATACTTTAATACAAATTACATTTTTGATTATATTACCACATTGAACAATTCTCTAGTTATTTAAAACAGTTAATAAATGAGAAATGGCATAAAACGTCATTATGAATTTTACATTGATATTGACTCTAACAACTTTTCATTGATTGACTATTGAGAGCCACGTATGAACGTGCATTAAAATGTCCGTAAAAGTCGTTGTCAGTTAACTTTATCAACTGTGAACTGACAGTTTAGAATGTCATTAAAAGTCATCAAGGTTAATTATCCTCAAAGTAATAAGCCTATGAAGCTTTATCAGCAATTTATCACTTGCAAATTTCTGGTTTCGGTACGTAGATAAAGAAAACACTTGAAAGTAGTAGGAAATTATATATCGTCTCATAGGGATCGCTATCCAGAGAATCGTAGTACGAAGCATATAGACAGAGGCAGGCAGATTCCATGAGAGCGTTGACAACGCACAACAGCTTTAGAATGTCCGTTTTTCCAATCGCCGAGAAGGTTCAAATTATCAAGTGGTATTTGAGGGGGAATTCTTCGGAAAAAGTTGTAAATTTATTCGCAGTTGCTTTCGAAAATTGGACAATTCCATCGCGTCGAACAATATTGCATTGTCGATACGTTCGATATGTTCAATATTGTCGATGTGTTCAAAAAGTCAGGCTATGTGGCATACTGTCGCCAACACAACTTGAAAATTCGCGACCCTCAACTTAATTGAACCTCAATTGAAGCCTGAAAGAGTGGCCACGGAAGTTGGAGTGAGTACTTGAACACTCAGGAACAGTTTGAAGTGCAATAAATTCCGTTGCTTTAAAGTCGGACCTACACAAGAGATTTTTCCTGAGACGAATGGAATTTTGTGAAACTGATGGAAAAAGCATGTTGTCCGAAACCTCCCACTCAATTTTGACGATTTTTGGTTTCAGCACGATGGTTGTCCTGCTCATAATACGATGAGGGTGCGAGAATTTCAGAGAAATGCTTTTCCTGGTCGTATTATATATAGAAGTGGCAGCATTATATGGCCTCCTAGATCGCCAGGTTTGTCGTCAAATGATTTCTTTATGTGGGGCACACCGAAGCAATCATTTACCAACATAATCAACGAGCCAAAAGGTTGAGCTCAGAATAAAAACTATTCAAGCTCATCAAACTATTACTCTAGAGTGAGGAGAAATTTCTACGACAGGTTGGGGTATTGTTTGATGAAATTAGAATTATCTTTCATTTAGTTTTATTTTTATATATTATTATGAATTATTTTATATTAGAGTGACCTTTTATTTTAGTAGGCATGAAGTTTCTATTTGTTTCTATTTAGATGTTCAAAAAGAGATAAATAAATATTTATAGTTAATAGTTGAAAAATATGTGTACGTAGTACGATGTCAAGTAGCGCCAGCACGTACATTCTCCTTAAGCAATCACCACGATACATCAGCCCGGACACATTGAAGTCTAATTAGTATTTTGTTATTAGTTAACAAAGACCAGAAAATATACGAAATGGTAAAACAACAAATACTCGTATTAATTTTAAAATATTAGTTTAATAAAAATGATATTTTACGTAATATTATTTTTAGGGCTTGTTGACCGTGTTCTAAAGGAAAAAAGATCCAAACGTTTCATCTGCAACTGTGGCAGACATCTTCAGTGGTAATTGTTATTGCGTATATATGCTGTGTTTTGTTAGTGACTGATGTATTGCTTTGACGTATATGTCTATTTATAGAAATTCACGTTTCAGGGTCTATCGGGTTGCTCTGATTTTTCATGGTTCCTGGTTGATCAAGAGGGTTAATTGTATTTTCTTGATCAGGTTGGTACGGATTCTTCATTATTTTCTTTAGAACTGGAAACCAAGCTCCATTTACTTTTAAAACTTCTTCCTTTTTGTTAAAATTATTAATATGTTTATGGATTTCAATAGCTTCACGCTGTAGTTTTTTATGGTAATTTGAAGTTCTGTCCAGAATAATGGTCCTTTTATAATTAATATTGTGGTCGATACTCTTGTGGGCATGTTCGGCGGTGGCTGATTTTTCACATTGTCCAAATTTAGTGTTTCGTTTGTGTTCTTTAATTCTAGTATTAATACTAGATAAACACAAAACCAAACCGATTTACAAGCCTACAATTACAGTTAGCAATGTGTTAAGATCTGTCAAAGACGTAAGGGATCCTTTAAGAAGTATTAATACTTCTTTTTGTTGTGCCAATATAAACGGATCCACATGAACACGGTATCCGTGTACACTCCAGCTGAAGATAAAGGATCCCTTACGTCTTTGACAGATCACAACAAATTGCTAAGTGTAATTATAAGCTTGTAAATCGGTTTGATTTTGTACTTGACAAGTATTTTCCCAATTTTATCAGTAACATTTTTTATGTATAGCAGGAACGCTGTGCCAAGTGTTTCTTGTTTGTTTGCTGTAATAACTCTTCTACTCGGGTGAATGGCTCTTTTTATTTCTTGTGAACTATATCCATTAGCATGTAACGCAATCTCAAGGTGTTTTAGTTCTTGTTGTAGGTGAATAGGTTCGCAAATTCTTTCGACCCGGGTGATCAATGCCTTAAGTATTCCTCTCTTTTGGCTCGGTTGGTGATTAGTGTTTTTGTGAAGGTAACGGTCTGTATGTGTTGGTTTCTTGTAAACAGTATGACCCAGCGTGCCATCCGGTTTTTTGTTCGAAGTACATCCAAAAAAGGTAGTTTGCCATCTTTTTCCTTTTCCATTGTGAATTGGATCGTAGAATGGATGTCTCCAAATGACAAAAGTGTCATCTACGTATCGGAACCAAACATTTGATTTTAGAGGTACAGATTCAAGACTATTCTTTTTAAAGGACCAATCTTTTTTTAAAATTATAAAATAATATTATTTACAATAACACCGACCATGAAAGGCACACATCAATTTTTAAAAATGATATTACTAATTTAATTTAAGTATTATAGTTTTAATTATTAATATTTTGTAACTGAATTGTTATAATACCGGTGATCAGTTAAATGAGACAAATAAGACAAATTTAACGTACTTTACATTCATGGAATAAGAAATAAACAGTAGATCAAAAATGTCTTTCTTATTTTAGTCTTCAAGTCTCCATTATGGAAACGAACACGCTTTACATTTACATTAACAGATTGTAATATGCATTACATATTCCATTTTGTAAGATTTGATGATAAGGTTACTATAAGTACAGGTTGGAATACCAACGGAAATGTATACCAATAGAGGGAAGAAAATAAATAATATTTGTATCTAAGAATACAAATATCTCAGATCCACGGTATCACTATAACAAAGAAATTCAAAAGTCATCAATTATAAACTGACACAAGGATAACGAACAATATAAATAATTAACCAACTATTGTAGCTCGAGCTCATAAAAGACGCATTTATACATAACGTCATCATAGAACTATTATCAACATATCGATCCGCAACAAGTACGATAATCGAAGGGAACAAAGAAAAACCGTTAGTTATGAAAATAAGCAAGGGAATTAAGAACGATGAAATAAGAAAAGGGGCTGGAATTTAAGGTGGTATTATATAATATATTTAAAGGAAAATCCAACAGCGCCAGAATAGATCATCCAAGATATACTAAAAAAGTTGCATAAGAAGTAACAATGCGAAAAGTGACAATCAGCGTAAAAATCATACGAACAATTGGACATTTTGTGACAGTTAAGCAGTGGAGGTCATAACCAAGCATGACCCTACCAGATAGCTCTGTTACCTAAAATTGCATAACATATTTTGTAAATAGACAAAGTAAAAGTACAGCTTTAGGAAGCCACTCTCCCTCTTTGAAGGACAGTAAAGAAATAACTGAAAATGATATATTTTCTAAATAGCTAATATATATTCCAAACCGGTTACAATAAAATTGGACCTGAAATTTGGTCTTATCATTAAGTAGTATCATTATTGAGGCATAACCGAGGTACCCTTTCAATTTATTTCTTAGTGAATGCTAATACGTACTTAACCCGTACCTCCTTACTTATAAGCAGGTGAGAAAAAATACAATGCACCTCTCTGCAATGCATCTACCACTAGAGGGTATATAACTCAGAACCATTTCACCCCCTACAACCCCTAAACATTGCAAAATTTTAAATAGCACATTTTTTTTATTTCAGCACGGTCCCCACTTCGTTTTAAATAATTTAGTGTTATTTGTGAGTGTTTATGTGTGAAGAACATTATAATTGTTGTTCGAAGTGTACTCCATCAGATTCTCTGCAAGCATTAAATCGCCGTAACATTTCTCTCGTGCAAGTGGCTGTGATCATTGCTGGCGTGACTGTCTTACATGCATCCCGGATTCTGCTCTGGAGGTCCTGCAGATCCGTAGAAGGAGTCTTATACACAATTTCTTTCACGTGACGCTTGCAACGGGATGCTTGCAAGCGCTTGCAAGCCCATCAGACGCAAAGGGGCGACTAGATGCTGCGTACCATAATTACTACATCCCATACTTAAACCGCATTTTCTCAAAAAAATTCTTATGAATGAATATGACGAACGAAGTGGAGACTCTGCTGAAATAAAAAAAAATCGAGTGGTGCTATTTAAAATTTTGAACTTAGAGTAGACACCTGTATATCCGCAGTCTTACGATTCCAACTGTATTTATAGGACATCAGTTTTTCTTCTCATAGTACCTTTCAAATATGAACCAAGTGAATTCAACTAAATGGATATGCAAATAAACTCATAATCACATAACTAACAGTATAGCCAATTTGCAATACTGTAATAATGGTGTGTTAATAAAATTACGTGATTACATCTCTAGGCAATGGTTACACTCCGTTATTTTCCAAAATAGTATATTGATATTTTTTCAAAATATTTTCAACTGCATCAACTAATATTTAATAGTATTCTCGGCCAGATGGCACGCGTAGGTATTGCAGGTATCGGTAACGTATTATTGACCAGATCGGCATTAAAACTCATTATTCAACTCCATTAGGCTCCGGCATCTAATCGTCATCGGGTTGCCGTGTTCTTCTATACGTTAGTTATTCCAGTTGAGACAGCCTACCATTAAATCAGTGATGAATGTGAATTCATAACAAACTCGGGGTGCCTGAAGCCGTGAAAGTTACGTGGCAGGGTCCGGACAATTAGAGAATTGGATTTAGCGTTGTATTTCTTATTTCGTCCAATAGTTGTTATAATTGGCCTAATTGTCTGTCGGCACATAGCAAAGATGAGTGGAAAAATAGAAGTAAATACTAGAAGTTGTTGACACGTTCAGAGAAAATATCTTGTTAGACTTGTTTACAGTTATACTTTAGATCTGCCTCGGGCAGTCTCGAACAGAGGGGTCGTAAGAATCGATTCTTAATTTAACTTTATAGCTTTTCCAATGTTCAAAAAATGACATAAATGAGAGGGCCATTCATAGTTAAATCGCTTAAAATTACTAAATTACTATTAAAATATTCACGATTTCATGTGCACGGTAGCGTGAAAAGAATAGCAGCAATATCACACATAGGAATAGCACACTGGAATACCACATACAAGCGCCTTTCAGATTTTAAGTTATCCAAGTTAGCATCATAGGGAACAATTATATGGATTTCTATACAATTTTGCAATTACATAGCTTATTTTTGCGACTTTCCATTTACCAGTTGTAAATGTGTTGATATATTTAAAGCATGACTCCCTACCATATTTCATTCTAAAAAATGGTAAAATTAGACTAACTCGTGTATCAAAAGTCATAAATACCACAACAGCAGCAGATTACTCCCTATGGTAAAATTACTAACGAAATGTAAACCTCAAATAATAAATCAAACGGCAAATTCATTTGCAGTACACTTAAGGTATTTCTACCTTTTCCAAAATAACACATTCCAATATAAAAATTGTAATTATCAGAAATCAAAGGTGTAATATTCAACAGTCTGAACTCCACGATGGGTTTCGCTGTAATTTGATTGCTGATAAAAATTCGAACGAAATTTCCATCAGAGCAACTTCAATTTATTACCAGGCTTTCCAATACTTAGAGATTTATTACAAGGCTGGATTATCTCCATCCTCAATGAAAAGTTATAAAAATTATAGTTACAGGAAAGCCCGCTAAGCTCCCTCTCAAAAGTATTACCTTTCATTTAGTCCTTACTTTTCCTCTACTTTTTCAGAATAATCCTTCGTCGTTTTATTAAATGAGGTATTTTGAATTTGAAGATACGCTCGCGCTATCTATTGTTACTTTTTAATGCACGAAGGAATACAAAATTTTTATGCAACTTTCTACCTGTCGTTCATTGGTTCTATTTTTTAAAATACGTAGCATATTTTCGCAGGGAAGAAATACAAAGTTCAAACAGTAACAAAATGCTTTCGCCTTCTAGTCTCTTTACAATATATTATATTAACAAATATAAATATACTTTGCTAGATGTTAAAAACAAATCTGTAACTAGATTATAATGGTCTATTTAATTTCATTTTGCTATTGGGTTGTTCAGAAAGCAATTTCGTTTTTTTTGGTGAAAATGATTCCGATGTTAGCATGATTCCGCACTCATAAAACCTTGCTGACAAAATACTAATCCAAGTCATTTTTGACAGCCTGATCTGAAGTAAAGGTTTTGCCATCCAAAAGATTTGGTTGAAACCGAAACAAGTAATAGTGTGAAGGTGTAAGATCTGGAGAATATGGTGGGTGTGGTAATTTTGCAAAATTTCAAAAAATTTTATGATTTTTTTCCATTTTTGGAAAAATTTTGCAAACCAGTTCTGACAATACATCTTCTCCATGTACGTTTTTACCTTTTTTGTAATGAAAAAGCAATATGTGCCGAAAATGCTGCTTTTAATTCTCCTTGTTTCATAAGACACAAAAGGAAAACAATTGCACAGAACCGAACAAAATATTTTAACACATAAACTTTACAATGTTAGCTGTCGGAATATATAATGCATATACGGTTTAGAATGGTTAATGTTGGCTGGTTAAAATACAAATAACGCCTCTGGTGCGAAAAATACGAATTACCTTCCTAACAACCCTATATCTTTCTTTTATTATATTTTGTTACTAATAACTTGTATCACCCTGTACATGTTAATATGACATTAGTCAAACTTTGATCTCCACGAACTTTAATTTTAAGTTATAATTATTGACGCACAATACCAATTACACCAATCAAGATAAAGTTTTATTGAATTCTAACAATCTTATGCATACAGTGTTTCATAAGGTATGAAACACCCCACAATAAATGAATTATGCAACAACGGTTATTTGAATAGTGTGCAGTATACCTAATAGAAGGTATAGATGTGCATTTTTAAATTAAAAGCGGATACGAAGAAAGCGGGCACATTTTTGTGTAGAAGTGATTGAAAATGTTAAAGGACGAAAAATTAATGGATATCCGGCGAAATATACACAAACATTGTAAGATATTTACTGCTCGACCCACGTTTCACTGACCAGATCAACATCATCAGGAGTGGTCAGAGATAAATCAGGGACCCTTTGTCGTTGATCGCTCCCCTGGTTTGGTTAAGTGGTAATTATTGACTAACTTTGCAACAATACCAAAGATTCCAAATTTTCAAAACCAAAGATTCCAAACATTGTTCAGCCAATTGCTATTGAACTGGATGAATTTAAAAAGCTAAAATAAGATAAATTTGGAATTTACCATTTATCTTCAGCCACTTGCTACAAGTGCAGCCTTATAGTACTTCTTCATTCTTATCCTATAAGTTAAGAATTTAAAAACAGCGGTCCTTCTCGTTTCATAAAAAATAACGACTCAAGAGAACACCTAAAAACATTAAATCGCAACTGCCCATCCTGAGATTCTATAAACTCGACTCTGACCTATTCTAAAATAGAGGACAAAACAAACTTTGGCAAAATTACTCCTACAATTCCTTCACCCTGAAAGATTGAAAATTTTTTCTGTATTCTACATACTCAGTATTCAGCTATTTATTTTATTATGTACCGCACTATTGTTGCATGTTACAGTAATTATTTTACGATCAGATGTGCTGCAATTAAAGTTATCCACAATCATTTTTTTCCGGCCGCTTTCTTTGGTTTGTGATATTTTACGTAAATGTCAAAAATAATATGCCCTTTTATGCATATGACTGTCAGACGCACACCCAGATTTGGTTTTGGCATATGATGCACCTCTGTGGATCACACCTAACCTTGCTGAGAACTGTCAAGTTTGACGTTTCCAACTGGGTAACCAGATATCTGTTTTATTGTACAGATGTCGCTGTAGTAACAAAGCGAACCATTATTATAGCGACAATAACAAGATGTCTGTGTATTACAGAGCTGTCAATGCATTAGCCGTGGTTTGGACTGCAACTCTTACGGACTCAATGGGCACAATATTAAAAGATTTGCATATTACGAGGAAAATGGACGAATTGGATGACATTGCGGGATCTAGTTTGCCCTCCGGAGATACTTACTATTTCAGGCATAAAACAATTGGGAAGTAAGCTGTATAAACTTCATGCTTACGTATACTCATATACCTGCATTTTTCAGATTGTATAGTATTGCGCATAGTTATTACCGCGATCTCAAAAGAAATATGCATGACGAAGAACTGGCATACATATACTCGTACAGGTTTTTGAAACTATTCCAAAGGATTTATGAGACAGAAGCAAATAAATACTTGTTTGTAGAAGAATTTGGGAAGGTTTACGGGAATGCTTTAGAAATCTTTTCCAATTTACGACACTCACTGCGTCAACGTTACGTTGCGTTACAAACTCAACTTTCAATTTAAATTTAATATGTTTGCGTAAAATGAGAATTCTCATAAAATAGTAATAACATACTTGTATGTAACCTTTTCTTGTTTTATATTCGTGTAAGTTAATTAATAATTAACTTATTTCTTGTTTATTACGTTAATAAAATGAGCTTTCGAAAGGTATTAAATGTTTATGGTCTGCTAGATATTTTAAGTTAATTGAAATTATTTTCCCAATTAAAAAAAAATTATTAAATTTTAATTAATTATTTCTTATGATCATATGTCATATATCGAGAATATACTAGCCTAGTAAATACACTATTCATTGAACAAATATTATATGTTATTTACTCAATAACGTGAGTGGAGTTGTCTGCGTATAATCAAATTAGTACTAATTTTAATCACTTGATTATTAAAAAAAGGTGTAGCATTTTGTGAATACCTTGGATCTTCTCGAAAAAATAAGAATTGTGCAAGCTAAAGCTTTATATCAAACTAGGAACAGAAAACTGCAATTAAACTTAATAAATTTATCACCCACTTTGTGAGCTATATTGTTAAGCTCGGCAAGTGAATTATTGCAAACGGAAACATTAAAGTGTGATTCGCAAAATTACTTCTTTTTTCTTTATAAACGTATACAAGATTTTCAACTCAAAATAAGGTAGTGTTAAAAATACCGCCATAAGTATAATATTGATTTTATGATTTAAACAAATATTTCTCTGTGGTGAGTCATTTCTCACCACAGACCACCCGCGACTTACCATACTTGCCATAACACGCTCATCATTATATTTAAAAAAGAAACAGATATAGCCATAAGGGCTGATACGTTAACTGAAAATCAATAAGGGCACTCAACTTAAACGCAAAGTTTGTTTAATTCCTAGTATTAGGAGTTATTTTGAGTAAAATAGTATAATAAGTTGCACCTACGCATTTTGCTATAGTAACTACTAATATCATTAAAGCCATTATGAAAATCTAGTAGTAACCATATACACTAACCTGTGATGTGCAGACTGGGGAGCAGTTTAATCAATTTAGTTCAACTTATTAAACGTTTGGTATTGAATTATAAACCGTTGGAGTCTTTGACATGAACAAATTCCATAGAGAAGGTCCATAACTTTATTATTTTACTTCGTTGAATAACAATGCAAATTACGTACTTATATTTGGTTTCAAAATTTCACGACAAATTTGGTAAGACCATGAAGTTCATCAATATTAAATACATGTATATGTTGTCGCCCTTGCTTTATCTGGCACATCATGAATTTGATATAAACTCTTTGAACAGTATTTTTCATTTTTCTTTTTTGTCGAGTACTTTCAACTTATACTATTAACAAAGATTCTTTTGCTTGATGCGTTTGGACCGCTTGAACATAAAAAAGAAACAAATATAATTTTCTTTCCAAGCAATAGATAGAGGTACAGGCTTTCATATAAAAATAAAATTGGAAAGAAAATTATACCTGTCTCTTTTTTTATTTCAAAACAGTTCTTACTTTAAAAATGCGCTTGGTATATGCCGTGTTTTTTCTTATATTTCTGTTGGCCGCTTTTGTAAGGCCGTTTCAGTTTCCACAAACAAATTTTCAATATTTTTCTTGCGGTAGTTGATTATATTATGACGTTTTATTCAGTAGACTAATATGTGCGCGTGTCCACTTGTGCTGTCTGAGGTTTTTGTGTCTTAATGAGTTTATCCAGTTTTTTGTTCATTGTTTTGTGTTTCTTCACGTATCAACGTTTCTTAAGTGGCTGATGCTGATATGATGTTCTACGAGTATTTCGCTCAGCTTTATTGCTTTTGTGGTATTGGTGATATCTCCTTGTATTCAGGCTATTGTATTGATCTTTTTATGAAAATGTTTAGGCTATTTTCAAATACTTTGAAAAAGTATATTTTTCGTTCAATGTTATAATTATGGCATTTAAATTTGGTTAAATGCCCTGCTTTCGTTAATCAACCTGTGACGATATATTGAAAATGCAAAAGTTTACCGTTTAGTTTTGCCGTAGACTGCTCAACAGTTACAAGCATTAGAGAAAAATGATCCGAGCAGAAGGCTGGAATTTTGTAATTTTTATGATGAATCCACGTTCAACAACAATGGCCGTTTTAATAGAAATGGGCACATCCTTGTTAGTGGAGTCAGACTAACCCGCGATTGATTGCAAAAAATTTTCAAACAAGATAATTTTCAAACAAGAATTAAGTTAAATGCGTGGTGTGGAATTGCTGCAAACGCATCAATTGTTAAATAAAACCCTTCAAAATTATTTGGAGGAATTGCCTGCAGTCGACAGTAGTGGAGTGTATTTTTGGCAAAACGATGTTTTGCTGCATAACGATAGAATGCATGCAACTTGATTATATTAGCAATATAACTAATGCCTCAACTCATGGACCGGTGCAGCGGTTTACACCTTCGCCCTAACTTACACCTTTGGGTTTTGTTTGCAGGGGCTATATTCAAGATAACCTGTATTTTGCAAATCCAATTAATGTCGACATTCTAAGAAAAAGAATGATTCATTCTTATCGCTAAATATTTCAAAATTTACTGCTAAAATCAATATTAAGAGTAACTCGTATGTGTCAACTGTGTATTCAACATAACGGCTTCCAATATGAGCCACTTATATAAACACTACATTTTCCTTAGTTTTCTTAAATTCATTTTGAAAATATTATTCAATTTCTTATTTATTGACATCAATTCATTATTAACAAAGTTTACATTCCTGAAACTTAACTTTTAATACATCGTTGTAATCAGAGA
>JAWQRM010000184.1:0-27148 GCA_033557675.1 Coptodactyla brooksi
GTAAAGGGTAGCGCCAGGGGCTCTGTATCCTTAGGCTAGATAACACGGGGACGGGAAACGCTGTACGGGGAGAATTTGTGTAAGCGGGTAGTGGGGATAAGGTAAGGAAACGCTTAATTGGTTTTTCGAGCATCCTGGAATTGTATACAGTAATTACATGCTTACTGCAATTCTTCCATAACTTGTTTGTATTTCACTCACTTGTTTTCGTATTATGTCTACCACTCTTGCATGCTATATGAGGCATTAGTTATTTTTGCGTAAGGCATAAGGTATCATATTCGTATGAAGCAGTTACGGTTGTCCTTTTTCGACTATTACTTAATATATTGTAGATTTAATGTTGGAATGTCGGCTCCTCCACCAAAACTACAAGCGCACCTTTTTCTTAACCTAGTTCGCGTGAACATTCCTCATTTCCCGAACGTCCATAAAGAAGGACTCAATTAAGCGTTGTTCATCACGGCATACCTTCGAGGGGATGATATTTCCCCCCCTCTCACTCCGTCCAAGAATGGAGTTATTCGCGTAATGTGCTGAATTAATTAAGGAAATAAAGGGCGGACCGAATTTTGTCCTGTCATTCGTCACTCCTTGCATAAATTTTCGCCGCAGGGCCTTTTACGATAATTAAAACTGGGACGTTCGCGCAGTTTCGTCTTGCGTTTCTTTTCTTTTCTTTTTTTTTTTCTTTTCTTCTTCGGGTAATCCCGATTGATGTCGTCGATTTTCCCGTCTAACTTCCCGAAGGCGACCCGGATCAAAGTTTTAACTAATGCCGTTTTCACAATTACTGTACTCCGCGGGGCCGTAACTCTCGGCCGCATTTACCTATCAGCGCCGGCAGAGGGCGCTCGACCGCGCGGGGACAATATTTTTAAAAGTTTCCGAGCTCCGAGCTCCGAAATTGCACTGCACCGAGGGGGGGCCCAATTCCCAGTCCGGTCGTGACGATTCCGACCGGCGAAAAGTGCCCGAATTTCGCAAAAACAATTTGCTCTTCGACAGCTCCGTTCGGGATTTTCGTGGACACACTTTTCTGTTACATTTTATACATTTATTGTTGATGTCATAGGTCAATAAAAGGTCACTACAGTTTTGACAACTTTTTAAGTCATAACTTAAGATCTAGAGTTGTCTCTTTGAACCTAACAGCACCATTTAATGGGCACGTAACAATATTTCAATGTTAATGCTCTCATATAACATCCTCAAGCTATGACACAAGTAAGCAATGTTCATTACAACTGATTTTATGAAATTCACATGCGTATTACTAATGACAAGTAATAAATTTGAATCTTAGTATCATTAATCGACAGGTATTTAAAACTTTTGCATTATGTCCGTTATTTAAACATTAATTAATTTAAGACATCGATAATTATTTGAAAATAACAATTAAATAAGTATTTTTATATTTTCTTTTAAGGTAATGCCCACTGAAAAAGCAGCATATTATAAAAACTTTAATAAAACCGAAAAAGCTAGTGTAATGTATAGGTTGTTCATCTTGACAGTCAATTTACGAATCTGTGACAGCTGATAGAATCCTTCTCTTCTTAAAAACTAAAAAAGAATTAAGGTCAATTTAAGTATTAATACATTTCCTTTTAAGGTAACCCTCACGACACCGTTTTGAAATTCACTACAAATATAAAAAGATAATTGCGAATTCATACAAATTTTGCAAAACAAAAATACTATTCCTATTTCTTCAGATATTCATGCTTGAAATTCGCTCCCTATTATGCTAATAAAGGTTTATAAGGCTACTAAAGTTTATATATTAATTTATAAACCTGTAACAACTAATAGAATCTTTCTCCTCCTGAAAACTAAGAAAGAATTGTAGTTAGTTTAAGTATTTATATATTTTCTTCTAAGGTAACGCAATATATTACACAAATCTTAATCGAACTGAACCTATTCAAGGCACTGTTTTGAAATTCACTAAAATTATAAAAAAATAATTGTAAATTGATACAAATTTTACAGAATAAGGATACTTTTATTGTTTCCCTAGATATTCATGTTTGAAATTCGTTCCCTATCGTGCCAATAAAGCTAGTATAATGTATAAGTTGTTACAGGTTTATAGTGACTTTATAAAGAATTGTAATTAATTTAAGTATTTATATATGATTTAAGTGTTTTTTTTTCTATTCAAGGCATTGCTTAAAATAAATACTGTAAAAAAGTAATTGTAGATTGATACAAATTTCACAGAATGAACATGCTTTTGTTGTTTCCCTAGATATACATGCTTGGAATTTGCTTCCAATTATGCTAATAAAGCTAGCCTAATGTATAAATTGTTACGGATTTATACTGACTTTATAAATCTGTAACGACTTATACGATCCTTTTCTTCCTAGAATTATAAAAATAATAATTGCAGATTGACACAAATTGTACAGAATGAAGATAATTTTATTATTTCCCTAGATATTCGTGCTAGAAATTCAGTTTCTAAAGGATTCTAGTTAGCTTAAATATTTTTATATTTTCTTCTAAGGTAAAGATCACTGAAAAAGCAGTATATTATAAAAACTTTAATAAAACTGAAACTATTCAAGGTATAGCTTTGAAATTTACCAAAGCTGTAGAAAAATAATCGTAGATTGATACAAATTTTACAGCATAAGGACACTTTTAAAAAATAATTATAGTTAGTTAATGTAGTTAGTAGTTAGTATTTATATATTTTCTTCTAAGGTAAAGATCGTTGGAGAAGCAGTGTATTATAAAAATTTTAATAAAACTGAAACTATATTCCCATAATTCTGCTTATTATTATTATTAGATTTCATAGTTTTAGCTACATATTTTTAGAGTAGAACACAGCGAAATTAATAATTACTCTACTGTTACGTAATACATAATGGCAAAGTGACAAAAATGCCTGCAGAGTAAGAAAGGTGCTTCAATTAAAGATACTTTAATTGAAGTAAAGACACTTTTATTATTCCCTAGATATTAATGCGTGAAATTCGCTTTCTAATATGGTAACAAAGCTACCATAAGCTGTCACAGGTTTATAGGTAATTTATAGTCCTGAAACAACTTATATGGTCGTTCTTTTCCTAGAAATTATGAAAAAATTTCATAAAAACTAAGAAAGAATTGTAGCTAGTTTAAGTATTTATATATTTTCTTCTAAGGTAAAGCTCGTTGGAGAAGTAGTATACTATACTTACGTATACTGTAGTAGTATACTCACAAAAATACCAAACTTACAAACTTACGAAATATTTACTTTAGAAATGAACTCAAATTATAAATAAGTAGTTTTGTTATTGAAACCGTACTGTTATTACTTGATATTTGGGAGTTATTTTGTCGAAAGCATCGAAATGTCATTTTGTGAACACGGTGGCTCCATCTACTAACGTCCGGTGGTGGTTATTGGAACTACATACCAATAATTTTTTTATTTGACTTCTTTTAATCCTTTTTTTCTAATCCAACCTGTTGGAGGCGCGCTATTGTTACAATTTCGGAATTGTTCTTTTCGAGAACGTCAAAATGTCATTTCGCAAGCGCGGTGGCGCCATCTGCGGTCGTCCGGCGGCGGTTATCGGAACTACATACGTATATTTTATTTTTTGGCATTTTTTCGTGATTTTTTGCGGTAACGACGGTTTTTTCGGGTTTAGGGTAAATCTACCGCGTTCGGGACGCGTCAGCGCTCCCAGATAAATTGTGATTAATGGCTAGAACATTTATTGCAACAACGCTTATTCACAATCAATCATTTTCGGACGAAATGCGCGCGCGCGGGCGCGCGATACAAAAGAGATTCTTTTCCCGTCGCGAACTAGTTCTCCCTTTTCGGAAACTTTATTCATGATTCGGCGCGCGACGGCCCGTCCCGATTTTACGACCGTTTGAACAATGTTCCGCGAGTTTTGAGGCAAATCGAAAGAGGACGAGGAGCGGCAGATTGTAATATAAGTCCGCGGAACTTTCCGGGACTGCGAAATTAAGTTGACAAAGAACAAAAGGCTGCGGAACTTTGGCGTTTAAACAGAAATTAATAGCTATCGAAAATCGATCCGCCCGAGATTAAGGGAGCCCTTATGTTTTCTACAATGCTGGCGCGATTACAAACGCCCATTACATTTTATCACGTTATATTTCGGTGCCGGAGGTTGCAGAAAATTAAATCCGGTACCTTCAATCATCTTTATGGTACTCCAGGTGCTCGCCAACTTTTACTGGACCCCCGCGCGCGGAGCTCTGCAATTCCGAGTTCCTATTTGTGTTTACATTGTACGGGTGAGCCGCATTTTAAACAACCGCGTTTGCTTATATGCTGATTTCGCGCGAGCCTGCTAGATAAACATCAAAGTTTCGCCAATTAAGGACGTGACCGCAAAAATCCTCGGAAAAGTTGACCACTTTGTGAACACAGAACGTGGCAAAAGAGGCTTATCCGTCCCCTATCCGTCAGCAAACAAATCCGTAAGCCGCAGGTCGTCCGGGGTAGAAAAATAAATCGATTTCTGAAAATTCATTCGGGGAAATCCCCTAATTACGCAGTATTTAAACTGCGGGCCTTTAGAAAGTATGATTAATCGCTCGCTTAACGAAGGGGTTGAAGGTGATTGATGGTAATTTCAAATTTCCTCCTCGCGGGGGCAAAGCAGCTTTTAAGAAAAGGCACACGTGTTGCCTTAGAATACATTAAGGGCGGAGCTTTTATGTACTCTCTTTTCAGTCCGGTTCCTTTACGAGCAGCCATCCCTACAATGGGAAGATAACTAAGTCCTAAATAACCATTCTTGGTGTATACCTTTTATGAACGCGTAACAACCTGAAACGAACCCACACAATCCTTCTCTTCCGGGAAAAATAAGAAAGAATTATAGCTTATTTAAGTATTTACACATTTCCTTCTAAGGTAATGCTCACCGAAGAAGCACTACCTTGAAATTCACCAGAATTATACAAAAATAATTGTAAATTTGTACAAAGTTTACAGAATGAAGATACCATTACTATTTCCCAAGATATTTATGCTTGAAATTCGCTTCCTACTATGCTAATAAAGCTTCTCTTCCTAAAAACAAGGAAAGCATTGTGGTTAACTTAAATATTAAATAAGTAAGTAATTTATTTATTTAGCACTAGCTATATATAATAGCTAGTGCTAAATAAATTAGTATACTAAGAGTTTTGTAAAACTTATTTGGAAATTTTTTCTTTAAAAATTTTGTACTCACACACTTTTGAATAATTTGGAATATTATTGAAACAACTTAATCCACTTGAAAATGTCCCCTTCATTGTTCTAGATTTATTGCACTTTTTAATGTAAAAATCTCCTTCTAAAGCTATAAGAAAATAATTGTAGATTGGCACGAATTTTATACAATAAAGATACTTAATATTATTTCCCTGGACATTCATGCTTGTAGTTTGCTTTCAATTATACTAATAAAGCTAGCATAATGTATAAGTTGTTACATGTTGATAGTCAATTTATAAAGCTGTAACAACTTATAGGACTTTCTTCCAAGGTAATGCTTATTGAAGAAGCAGTATATTATAAAAACTTTAATAAAACTGAAACTATTGAAGGTGTAGCTTTGAAATTTACCAAACCTGTAGAAAAATAATTGTAGATTGGTACAATTTACAATTATTAAAATTAATAAAGCTAGCATAATGTATAAGTTGTCACAGACTTATAGTTAATTTAGAAACTTGTAACAATCTGTAACATCCTTCTTTTCAAAAAAAAAAACTAATTGTTAGTTTACGTGTTTATATATTTTTATCATTCTTTTTATAAATAGTATATTACAAAAATTTGAATAAAGCTAAAACTATTCGAAGTACTGCTTTGAAATTCACTAGAATTATAAAAATAATTATGTATTGATACAAATTTTCTAGCACAAAGATATTTTTATTATTTCCCTGGAAATTCAAGCTTAACATTAGCTTAAGGCATAACGTTTAAGTTGTTGCAAGTTTATAGTAAATTTATAAACCTGTAGCAACTTAAAGAATCCTTCTCTTTTTAAAAAATAAGAAAAAGTTTTAGTTAATTTAAGTGTATTTATATTTTCTTCTAAGGTAGCGTTCACTGAAGAAGCTGTGTATTATATAAAAACTGTAATAAAACTGAAACTATTCAAGGTACTGTTTTGAAAATCAGTCCTGGTATTCATTCTTAAAATTCGTTTTATTAGCATAATAGGAATATCCAGTCAATTTACAAACCTGAGGAACCTCTCTTCCTAGAAACTAAGAAATAATTGTGATTAATTCAAGTACTTATATATTTTCTTCCAAGGTAATGCTCACTGCAGAAGCTGTATGTTGCAAAAACTTCAATAAAATTGAAACTATAGAAGGCACTGTTTTCAAATTTACTAAAATCATAAAAAAATAATTACAGATTGGTACAGAATTTGCAGAATAGATAATTGCATTATTTTTTTATTTATAGCATCTTTCTGTTCCTAAAAACTAAGTAAGAATTATAGTTAATTTAAGTATTTATACATTTCCTTTTAAGGTAATACTCACTGAAGAAGCAGTACATTATAAAAACTTTAATACAACCTCTTCAAGGTGCTATTTTAAAATTTATTGGAACTATAAAGTAATAATAGAAAAGTAATTGGAGACTGACAGAAATTTTATGTAATAAAAATGCATTTACTATTTCCGTAGCTATTCATGCTTGAAATTCATTTCATATTATGGTAATAAAGTTTGCATAATATATAAGTTATTATACATTAGGATCCTTACACGCATATTCCTTACACATTCTTTAAACATTACTTTTATATTCCTTATACATTCGTTATGTATAACAGCCTTCTCTTCCTAGAAACTAAGAAAAAGTTGTAGTTAATTTAAGTATTTTTATGCTTTCTTCTATTTCATGTGATAAAGATACTTATACTATTTCCCTTGGACATTCATGCTTGAAGTTTGCTTTCAATTATGTTAATAAAGCTAGCATAATATATAAATTGTTACAGGCTGGTAGTGAATTTATAAACCTTTAACAACTTATAGGATCCTGTTCTTCCTAAAAACAAGGAATGAATTGTGGTTATCTTAAATATTAAATAAGTAAGTAGTTTATTTATTTAGCATTAGCTGTATATAACACATAATTTAGAATGCATGATTTTTGCAATAAGTTTCAATACCATTTCAATATGTTTTAGCTCCATATTTTTAGAGTAGGACACAGTGAAATTAATAATTACTCTACTGTTACTTAATATATTATGGCAAAGTGACAAAAATGCCTGCAGAGTAAGAAAGGTGCTTCAATTGAAATAGAGATAGAAAACTTGGTATTTGGGAAGCTTTTGTTTTTAAACAAATGATAGCGTTTATTAGTTCCAAAACATTAAATGTTTCTTAGTGATTTTTTTAGTGCAATTCGTAAAAAACTAGGACAGAATTTTATAATAAAGGATAAGGATTTAAAAGCACGAATAAAACTGAAACTGTTCAAGGTGTGTGCTTGAAATTCGTCAGTAGTACAAAGCACGAATTGTAAATGGTGGGGTTTTTAATTAATTAGTTTCGATTGCTTAATTTTTCCCACCGTAACGTCCACAGTTGCGGTTTTAGTGGTCTGCGTCGGTAGTTCGACGATATCGCGTTCCAAATATCACGTGACGAAGTTGAAATGGCGTGATTGCGAATTTAAATTACGCGGATTCGACATCAAAGAAGGGAATTTCGACATTCGCACGTATCGAGAAGCTTTCCTATCGATTCAGCACGCGGGGTCGATAAAAATTCAAACCGAAAGTTTACCATCCTTATGGTAGTGCGGAATCTTTAAGCAACTTTGGCGTTTGCATAAAACATGAAAGCGATAACCGGGGAGACCTGACGACTGAAAGACGAAACCGTACATTTTGGGGTTAAATTCCCTGGGCGTCGCGACGCCCGAAACGAAATTTTAATTCCCCCCGGGCGAGAAGCCACTTAGCGATTTTGTTTCGTCCTTTGCCCAGCCGGGCATTAGGAATTCATTGCGCGTGTGAACGTTATTTTTAGGGGGGGGAAACGAGAAAAAAAAATCGCGGAATTATCGTGCGTCGTTTTCCCCGGTTGTGTAAACAGGAAAATATTCGACGGCCGCACCTTGAATGCAAACGCCGGCGGAGTTTTCGAATTGTTTTGTACGCAAAACGAGAATTCAATTCAATTTTCGTACCCCGGCGACGGCGAAATTTATCGATTCATTATGCGAGCTTATCAAAAAAAAAAAGAAAAAATAAAAATTGAATTCCACAAACGCCGCGTAAATTGAAAGATTTATCGATTAAACATTTCAATTTATGTTCGCGGGGTGAATACCCTGTCCTTTTACCCACCAGGTCAAAAAGTATGGACGCAGGCCACTTCTAGGCCTCCTATTAACTTTCCGGGAGTTCACGTTAAGATTACGCGCCGAAATCCAATTCCTACCGCCCGGATATCGTAATTACATTTAAACCGGTTGTTAAATTAAATCACGGCATTTGTCTTTGCCGCGCAGCTATCATAATTGGAAGCCTTTGATACATTAATTGCTTCCGGCCTTGTTTAATCGAACACGAATTTAATTAACGTCTTCTTTCGGACAGAAGTAGGAGCCTTCTACTTTCAGAAAAAAAGCGAAATAAAAACTTTACACTTAATATTTATAAACGCAGACCAATTTTCGTACAATAAAAATGTTCGTTTCAAACGAACCGGTTTCTGAATTAATTTTCCACACTTCGAGATAATTGAAGAAGGTTCTGTAATGGACAGTTTTCTAGAGAAAAGGAGATAACATCGAGAATACATCTCAGGCGTGCTAAAAGAGCACTTGAGCTGACGTAGACATATTATTAATTAAGTTATCGGGCGTTAACGGACTTTTTTTCATTGCCTTCTGCCAATCAAAACACCAAAATTACTAGCCTCCTTCCTACAATCCAGTTTATTATTATTATTATGATTAAATTTGCTGATTTCAGTTTTAGCTGAAAGATTTTAGAAAACAGCACAATACAATTACATTGTATGTTATGTTGTTACTTCAATAAAATTGAAACCATTGAAGGTACTGTTTTCAAATTTACTGAAATCATAAAAAAATAATTACAGATTGATACAGAATTTACAGAATAAAGATACTTTTATTGTTTCCCTCGATATTCATGCTTGAAAATAGATTAATAATTATAGATTGAACTACATTCATTTCCTATTATGCTAATAAAACTAGCATAACGTTACAAGTTTGCAGTCAATTTACAAAGGTTTAACAACTTATTTTAAGTATTTTTTTAAGTATTTAAGTATTTTTGCATTTTCTTTCAAGGTAATGCTTACTGAAGAAGTAGTATATTGTAAAAACTTCAATAAAACTAAAACTATTCAAGGTACTGTTTTGAAATTCACTAGAATTATAAAAGAATATTATAGATTGGCACAAATTTTACAGAATAAAAATATTTCAATATTAATTCCCTAGATATTCACGCTTGAAATTCATTTCCTAATGTGCTAATGAAGCTAACATAATGTATAAGTTGTCACAGGTTTATAGTCAATTTATAAACCTGAACAACATAAGGGAAAGAATTCTAGTTAGTAAAAACTAAGAATAAATTGTGGTTAATTTAAGCATTAAGTAACTAAGCAATTAAGCATTAGCATTTAGCATTAAGTATTTATAATACATAATTCTTACAAGAAGTTTCAATAAAATTTCAGTATACATATTTTATAAATTATTATATTAAAATTTTTCTAAAATATATTTGCAAATTCCTATTTTGAAAATTTTGTACTAACACACTTTTAAATCATTTGGAATATTACTGAAACAATTTAATCGATTTAAAAACATGCTCGACGTTGTTCTAGATTTATTTCACTTTTCAATCTAAAAGGACACAACACTATATAATGGAACACAACACAGTTAATTACTAATAGCTCTTCAGGTTACGTAATTATGGCTCTTACTTTATAAAAACTTCAATAAAACTGAAACTATTCAGGGCACCGCTTTGAAATTCACTAAAACTATAAAAGAATAATTGTAGATTGATACACATTTTTTAAGATAAGGATACTATTATTATTTCCCGAGATATTCATGCTTGAAATTCGTTTTATTATCATAGTAGAATCTACTTAATTTAGAAACTTGTAACAATTTATAGAATCATTCTCTTTCTAAAACACAATATAATACTTACTTTATAAAATCTATAATAAAACTGAAACTATTTGACGCATTGCTTTTAGATCCGCAATTGCTATAAAAATGTATTTATAGCTTGACATAAATTTTACAAAATACAGATACTTTTACTGTTTCCCTAGATATTTCCTAAATATTCCCTAGATATATAAAGAACTTTGCCTCCTAATATACTGATAAATATACAAAAATTTTATAATATTCACATTTAAATTAGCTTTATTAGAATAACAGGAATATCTAGTCAATTTATAAACCTATAAAAACTTACAGAATCCTTCTCTTCCTAAAAATTAAGATTTTCTAATTTTAAAATTAAAATTAATTAATATTTTCTTCTAAGGTAATGCAATATATTATAAAGACTTTAATAGAACTAAACCTATTCAAGGCACTATTTAGAAATTCACTAAAATTATAGAAAAATAATTGCAAATTGATACAAATTTTACAGAATAAGGATGCTTTTATTATTTCCCTAGATATTCATATTTGAAGTTCGTTCCCTATTGTGCTAACAAAGCTACCATAATGTATAAGTTGTTACAGGTTTATAGTGTCTTTCTAGAATTAAGAATTTTAATTGATATAGGTATTTATATATTTTCTTCTAATGTAATGTTAACTGAAGGAACAGTATATTATAAAAACTTTAATAAAATTTAACCTATTCAAGACACTGCTTTGAAATTTATTAGGATTGTAAAGAAATAATTGCAGATTGACACAATTTGTACAGAATGAAGATAATTTTATTATTTCCCTGGATATTCATGCTTGAAATTTAGTTCCTATTATGCTAATAAAGCTGATATAATATATAAGTTGTTACATGTTTATAGTCAATTTATAAACCTCTGACAGCCTATAGGATGCTTCTTTTCCTAAAAACTAAGAAAGAAATCTAGTTGGTTTAAGTATTTTTATATTTTCTTCTAAGGTAACACTCACTGAAGAAGCAGTATATTATAAAAAGTTTAATAAAGCTGAAACTATTCAAGGTACCGTTTTGAAATTCACTAGAACTGTAAAAAAATAATTATAGATTGATTTTAACTTACTCTCTGTAAGTTGAGGGTTTGGAACCTCTGGCTTTATAACAAAGCAAAACGAAGTCACCACTAGACTAACCACTGGCTGCTACAAGGCGCTGTATATACTAAAAGGCCACGCCTAATTGACTCCCAATTGGCGCCTCGCAACCAATAGGAGACCAACCAAGCGCCTCCCCATCTTCAACGCCCACATAAATTCTCTCCGTACAGCGTTTCCCGTCCCCGTGTTATCTAGCCTAAGTACTATAATATGTTTAAAAATTCCCATAATTCTGCCTATTATTATTGTTAAATTTGATACTTCTAGCTGCATATTTTTAGAATAGAGAATACAGAATAACAAAGTGATAAAAATTCCTGCAGTCGAAGAAAAATACTTCAATTCAAATAGAAAACTTTATTGGCGTTCTCTTTGTAATTCAGCCGATGACAGATTTTCTTATTGTTCGGCGTAAAAATCAATTAAAAGGTTCTCAAAGTGGGGTTTACGGCCTGCGGAATTAGCGAAACTTTCGGAAACTATTCAAAACAAGATCGTAAAGCCGGGGGCGCTTATAAGTTCCCAAACGATCTGATAATAACTTCTGAGTGTTTTTTATGGTTTTATTGTTTTAATTGTTACCTGTAGTCGGCGATTACAATTTATGGTGGAAATATATAGTGGAACTGCGGATGTTTCCGTGAAAAGGCACTGCATTAAGGGATTTATCTAAAACAAAAGTATAAAGCGTTGGCAGCAACTTTTTAACGATGGCAGGGGGCGAAAATCCATCGTCGAAGTTTTTTCGATTTTCGATTAACGCGGTATTCGGCGGCGGCAAATCCGGGCGTTTTACGCGGACCACCTCTAATGGCAACCCTTATCCTCGTAATTTATTTTGGCTTTCGCAAACTTTCATATCTCCGCTTCAACGAAAACTATTCCATTCGACGGCGTCGGCTCTAAAGTGAAAATGAAGCCTTCAGACGTCCTTCCCCCCTTAAGCCGGCCCTTATAGTACCGTGACGATATGAAGAAACGTAATCGTTTCCACTGGAGGCAGGAACAGAAACGCTTCTTATATTTTCCAGCGCGCGACGTAATATCCAATTAAGTTTTGCGCGCCCAAGGACACGGGGGTTTCTAATTAAAGAAAAAACTGTTACAGCGTATAATTTACAACCCCGATAAAAATCCACTAACGCGATACCGACATCCCCCGCTGACCTTTCCAGGGAGAAAAGAGAACAGGAATATAATAAAGACGTTCTGCGAACGAATCATTCTTTTTCGTTCGCAATAAGGAGCCCTCGCAGGAAGGATTTACTTTTATCTTTATGCGGTCGCCATAACAGTATCTTTTTTTTATACCTCTCTATTATTATTGTTTTACCGATATGTGAAACTGTCCTCCGTAACCAATGGCTGTTGTATTTTGCACCTGTCAGTGAAAACTGGATACTGGTAACTTAGGGTTCTCTTTTCATATTTAGTTGAGATCTATACTCTGTTTTTCATATATAATCTGTGAAAATTGTTATGTTTTTTCCTAATCTAGGAGCTAGTCTCGTTTCACAGCATTCTATCACCAATTCAACGAGAAAGAAAGGTTTTCTTCGATTTTCATGATCAGTGAAATGAAATAAATTTTTCTATTTGATTTCACTAAGTTTTCATAACCTGCGAACAGGATTTCCAGAATTTTGACAAAAATGTAAGAAAATTGATGCACGTTCGCTTTAAGATTGTTCTCGTTTTCATGAACTGTAAAAATTGGCATATTTTTTCATGATCTGTAAGAATCTTCCCTCAAATAACTTATTACCATTAATTTTTTGGTATTTGTCTGTGTGCACGATTTCTTCCATTTTAACCAAATTACTGTTTCTTTTTCATGATTTGTGAAATTATCATGCTCTTACATAATCAAGGAGCTAATTTAGTTTCACAGCGTTCAATCACCTACTCAACGAAACAGATGAAATTGTTCTACAATATTACAGAAGAATATCTTCGTAATCTGTGAAAAATGTTCTTGTTTCATTATCTTTGCAGATTTTCATAATCTGTGAAAACAAATATTCTTCTTTGATTGATTTCACTAGTTTTTCATAATCTGCGAGCAGGGTTTCGTGAATTTTAACCAAAAAGAATATCTATAAGAATATAGATACAAATTCTCTATTCTTGTTTCATTATCTGTGAAAAATACTTTATTATTTCATAATCTTTAAATATTTTTCTCGATTTTCATAATTTGTGAAATCAGATACATTTTTTTATTTGATTTCACCAATTTTTCAAAATTTGCGAGCACGATTTCTTGAATTTTGACCGAAATATAAGCAACAATTGCTTTAAAACTGTTGTACTTTTCATAATATGTGAAAATAGACTTTATATTCATAATAGATAGCATATTTTTTCATGATCTGCAAGAATCTTCTTATGAAATCACTCCAAATTATAAGAATACAAATCCCAATGATCGATTTCTTTTTATTGTCTTTAATTTTTCCTAACCTATGAGCACGATGTCTTCTATTACAACCAAACTGTCCCGTTTTTTTCATAATCTGTAAAAACTGTTATCTTTTTTCCTAATCTAGGAGGTAGCCTAGTTTGGCAATATTCACTCGCAAATTCTATGAGAAAGCAGACATTGCTCTAAAATACTGCATAAGAATATCTTCGTAGTCTGTGGAAAATCTTTTCTTGTTTCATAATTTTTCAAGATTTTCATCGATTTTCATAATCTGTCCAATCAAATAATTTTTTCCTATTTGATTTCACTAATTCTTAATAATCTGCTAACAGAATTTGTTGAATTTTGTCCGAAATATAATATAATAGATGAAAATTTTGCTTTAAGCTTGTTCTCGTTTTCATAAACTATAAAAATTGCCATATTGTTTCATGAGCTGTGAGAATTTTATGAAATGTATATAAATTCTTTTTACTTCTAAAATAGTAGTTCTAAGAAATGGTTCTAAAATACAGTAGTACAATATCTTTATAATCTGGGGAAAATGTTCTCGTGTTTCATAATCTTTGAGTATTTTCCTCAATTTTCATAACAATTTTTTATTTGATTTCCTTAATTTTTCATAATTTACTAGTACAATTTTTTCAAATTTAACCAAAATATATTAGAAGGCAATTGGAAGTTCTGTTTTAGAATTTTTCTTGTTTTCATAAACTGTAAGAATTGCTATATGTTTTCATGAACTGTGAAAATCTTTTTATGAAATCATTTCAAATTATAGGAATACAAATCGAAATGATATATTACAATCGATTTCTTTTTATTACCTTTATTTTTATTTTAATCCTTTAGCGTTATCTCTTTCGATTTTAACCAAATTATCTTCTTTCTTTCATGATCTATGAAAATTCTTTTTATCTACGAAATTGTACTCGTATTTTTTTTTTAAATTACGAGTACAATTTCTTGAAATTTAACCAAAATTTATAAGAATATAAGTGCAAGTTCTGCTTTAGGATTGTTCTTGTTTTCATAAACTGCAAATATTCTCATAAGTTTTCATGAACTGTGAAAATCTTTTATAAAATCACTCAAATTATAAGAATACAAATCGAAATGATGTATTACAATCGATTTCTTTTTATTACCTTTATTTTAATCTTTGAGCGTTATCTCTTTCGATTTTAACCAAATTATCTTATTTCTTTCATGATCTATAAAAATTATTTTTTTTCCTAATCTAGCATCTGGACTTGTTTCACAGTGCTTAATTACTAATTCAACGAGAAATATGAAATTGTGCTAAAAATACTGCAGAAGAATATCTTCGTAATCTGGGAAAAATGTTCTTTGGTTTCATAATCTTTGAATATCTTCATAATTTGTGAAATCAAATATTTTCTTTTATTCGATTTTCTTAATTTTTCATAATCTACGAGTACAATTTTTTGAAATTTAACCAAAATATATTAGAAGGTAAATGGAAGTTCTGCTTTAGGATTGTTCTTGTTTTCATAAACTAAAAAAATGACATAAGTTTTCATGATGTGTGAAAATCTTTTTATGAAATCACTTCACGATGATCTTAGATCTTTCATGATCTATGAAAATTGTTTTTTCCTAATACAATAATACAAATGCAAATCCTTCTTTAACATTGTTATGTTTTTTATAATTTGTGAAAGTCCTCATCTTTTTTCATGATCTGTGAGAATCTTGTCTTGAAATCACTTTCAGTTATGAAGATACAAGTTGGATTATCATGGATTTCTTCATAGGATTTTTGTTTTTTTTTTCTAACATGTGAACAAGACTTTTTAGATTGCGTTTTATGTAATTTAGGTGCGCAGTTGCGTTTATTAGTTTCTAATTAGATTAGCCACAGCCGGGAAAAGTGGATGCGCTGTAGCTAATTAATATCGGAAGGGGAGCAGCTGCTGATACACACAGAGATGCAAGTTTTGGTCGCGAAACTCCATTAACCGCGAAGTTTGTTTGTAATACACATAACAAAATCAGCTTTCAGGAGGCTACAACCTCAGGCCGGTCGCGATTCTGGGGGGCCCCCGAGATTGTTTCGGTAATTAATATTTCCGCGTTGCGTAATACCCGATAATTAAAAGTTTTAATTAAAAGTTTTTTCGGCCGCGCCCCGGTCTTAATTAGCGAAATTAATAATGTGCATTGTCTCCGAATGGGGCTGGAACAGTGACGAGAGGAAGAAAAACCTCCCCCGCTTCCCCCCCCCTCCCGGTGTTTGTTTGTTTAATTAAAGTGTCGGATTTATCTCGTTGATACTTTAATGATTAAATGGGTGGTCGCAAAAATCCCATTAATGCTAATTAACGCAAAGTAGGTAATGTCGCGAAATTTATTCGTTCGACGGCTGCAAATTAAATCCGCACGGCGCACGTAATTGGGGGGCCCCCTAATTAAGGCCCTTCCCTGTTTTGGCGTGCAGTGCCCCCTCCCCAGTAAACAAACAACCGCAAGAGTTCACGGCTTCCTGCAGAAAGCTCTCAATTACTATTAGTCGGTCCTCCGAAAACAGGAATATGCAAATGCCCCGGGAGCTACCGAACAAACAAGGCTCTGGGGCGAGTATTATGCCCGAAACCCCACCGAAGATTTGTATTTCCACCGTATCAAAACGATATCCACTTTCGGCAACTTCAGAGAAGTGCAAGAAACTGCTTTAACAATGGGGAACAACAATAAGTGTTTTCAGGTTTTACTGTTTGCAATTCAAACGGGGTCCGGAGAGCTAGTGCGGATCTGCCCCGCGGTCATGTAAAATAAACATGAAACTCCCCCAAGATAAGCAGTTTTATATTTCCCGGGAATAATTTTGTTTACTCTAACGATTACCATCGTATTACTATGGCGTACGGGAGGACCCTTATATTACAATTCAACTTTGCCGTGAATATAAATGTTTGCGTTCGCAAAAAAAGGGGTGCCCGCACCTATCTCTGGGCCGTACGTAACAAAATGCAGTAAATAACCTCACTTTTGCGCTCCGATATCTGCGGGCTGTAAATAACCGTTGTTCCAGCGCTATTTTATTTATAACCTTCGAGCACGAAGAGCCCTAAATCAACATTATACGGTTAAGATCATGTACGCGTACGTGTTATACAAAACGGTACCCGACGAAAGACGGCCCTGATCTACAGACATTACGGACTATTTAGACCGTTGCCCACGACCGGGTTATAACTTCCGGTTAAAACTACCCGTCTCGGTTACACGTGAACAGCTTCCTTCACAGAAAATGGTAATGTCGGTCGATGTATGGGGTTAGGAACTTGGGGAGTGGTTTTTCTCAATCGAACCCGCTGAGAGAACATCTTTGTCAGTGAAAACGTTTTCTATAAATTCAACGAGAAAGATACAATTTTTGAAGATTTTCATGATCAGTGAAGTTAAATAAATTTCTCTATTCGATTTCATTAAGCTTTCATAGCCCACGAGCAGGATTTCTAGAATTCTGACCAAAATACAAGAAGATAGATACAAGTTCTGCTTTAAGATTGCTCTCGTTTTCATGAACTGTAAAAATTGTCATAGTTTTTCATGATCTGCAAGAATCTTCCATTGAAATAACTCCAAAGTACAAGAATGCAAATCCAAACCACTTATTAAGCCATCAATTTCTTTTTATAACTCTTACTTTGTCTTTTACTTTTTACACCATCCTATTTTTTCATGATCTGTGAAAATTGTCATGCTTTTCCTTAATCTAGAAGTTCCTTAGAGAAGCGCGATAGCTTCTCTCCTAGTTGTTCTAAAATACTGTCTGTGAGAAATGTTTTCTTTTCTTTCTTTTCACATTTTTTTAAAATTTTCTTCAATTTTCATGATTAGTGAAATTAAATAAATTTTTCTATCCGATTTCACTAATTTTTCATAATCTGCGGGCAGTATTTCTTAAATTTTAAGCAAGATATAATAATATAGATGCAAATTCTGCTTTAGGAATGTTATCGTTTTCTTGAACTGTAAAAATTTGCATAATTTTTCATGATCTGCAAGAATCTTCCCTTGAAATAACACCAAATTATAAGAATGCAAATCCAAACCACTTATTGTCATCAAGTTCTTTTAATAACTTTTACTTTTTCCTAATTTATATAAACTATTCTGTTTTTTCATGATCTGTGAAAATTGTCATGCTTTTCCTTAATCCAGAAGTTCCTTAGAGAAGCGCGATAGCTTCTCTCCTAGTTGTTCTAAAATACTGTCTGTGAGAAATGTTTTCTTTTCTTTCTTTTCACATTTTTTTAAGATTTTCTTCGATTTTCATAATCAGTGAAGTCAAATAATTCTTTCTTATTTGATTTCACTAATTTTTCATGATCTGCAAGCAGGATTTCTTAAATTTTAAACACGATATAATAATATAGATGCAAATTCTGCTTTAGGAATGTTATCGTTTTCATGAACTGTAAAAAATTGGCATATTTTTTTATGATCTACAAGAATCTTCCATTGAAATAACTTATGAAGGTACAAATACAAACCACTTATTGCCATCAATTTCCTTTTTGTAACTTTTACTTTTTCTCTTACTTTTTGAACTATCCTGTTTTTTCATGATCTGTGAAAATTGTCATGCTTTTCCTTAATCCAGAAGTTGCTTAAAGAAACGCGATAGCTCCTCTCGAAGCTGCTCTAAAATACTGCAGAAGAATGTCTTCGCAGTCTGTGAAAAATGTCTTCTTGTTTCACAATCTTTGAATATTTTCTTCGATTTTCATAATCTGTGAAATCAAATAATTCTTTCTTATTTGATTTCACTAATTTTTCATGATCTGCAAGCAGGATTTCTTAAATTTTAAACACGATATAATAATATAGATGCAAATTCTGCTTTAGGATTGTTTTAATTTTTATAAACTATGAACATTGCCATATTTTTTCATGATCTGCAAGAATCTTTCTTTGAAATAACTCCAAATTATAAGAATGCAAATCCAAACCACTTATTAAGCCATCAATTTCTTTTTATAACTTTTACTTTTTCCTAATTTATATAAACTATTCTGTTTTTTCATCATCTGTGAAAATTGTCATGCTTTTCCTTAATCCAGAAGTTGCTTAAAGAAACGCGATAGCTCCTCTCGAAGCTGCTCTAAAATACTGCAGAAGAATGTGTTCGCAGTCTGTGAAAAATGTCTTCTTGTTTCACAATCTTTGAATATTTTCTTCGATTTTCATAATCTGTGAAATCAAATAATTTTTTCTTATTTGATTTCACTAATTTTTCATGATCTGCGGGCAGGATTTCTTAAATTTTAAACAAGGTATAATAATATAGCTGCAAATTCTGCATTAGGATTGTTCTCGTTTTCATAAACTGTAAAAATTAGCTTAGTTTTTCATGATCTGCAAGAATCTTCCCTTGAAATAACTTCAAATTATAAGAATTCAAATCCAAACTATATATTACCATTCATTTCCTTTTATGACCTTTATTTCTGTTTTTTATCTATGAGCATGATCTCTTCAATTTTAACCACACTATTCTGTCTTTTTCATAATCTGTAAAAATTGTCATACTTTTCCTTAATCTGGAAGCTAGTCTTTTTTCAGAGCATTTAATCACCTATTCAACGAGAAAGATAAAATTGTTTTAAAGTACTGCAGAAGAATATCTTCAATTTATCATCAATTAATTTCATAATCTTTGAAGATTTTCATCGATTTCCATAATCTGTGAAATCAAATATTCTTCTTTGGTTGATTTCGCTAGTTTTTCATAATCTGCGAGCAGGGTTTTGTGAATTTTGACCGAAATATGAGAACATAGATACAAATTATGCTTTAGGATTGTTTTCATTTTTATAATCTGTGAAAATTGCCATATTTTTTCATGATCTGTGAAAATTTTATTAAATCACCCCAAATTATAAGTACACAACTCCAAGTCTTGTATTAACATGGATTTCTTTTTATGGCTTTTACTTCTTTTTTTTGTAATCTATGGACATTTTAACCAAATTCTCATAAAAGCGGGATTCTTTCATAACCTGTGAAAATTGTCATGTTTTTCCCTAATCTACGAGCTAATTTTGTTTCACAACATTCTATCACCAATTTAACGAGAAGGTTTAAATTGTTTTCAAATACTGAAGAAAAATACCTTCATAGTTCTCGTTTCGTAATCTTTGAAGATTTTCTTCGATTTTCATAATCTGCGAAATCAAATAATCTTCTTTATTTGATTTCACTAAATTTTCATAAGCTGCATGCAAGATTTTTTTAATTTTAACCAAAGTAAAAGAATATAGTTGCAAATTCTGCCTTACGATTGTTCTAGTTTTCATAAACTGTATAAATTGTCATATTTTTTCATGATCTGTAAGAATCTTCCCATGAAATAACTCCAAATTATAAGAATACAAATCCAAATAACTTATTAACATTGATTTCTTCTTATAGCCTTTATTTTTTCTTAACCTGTGAGCACGATCTCTCCCATTCTAATCAAATTACTGTTTTTTTTCATGATCTGTGAAAACTGTCGTGCTTTGACCTAATCAAGGAGCTAATTTTGTTTCACAGCAATCATCTATTCAACGAGGCAGATGAAATTGCTTTAAAATACTGTAGGAGAATATTTTCATAATCTGTGAAAAACGTTTTTGTTACATAATCTTTGAAGATTTTCAAAATCTGTGAAATCAAATATTTTTCTTTAAAAAAATCATCAAATCATTTATTACTTTTCCTTTTTTCTAATCTATGGGCATGATCTCTTTAATTTTAACCAAAGGATTCTGTTTTCTTTCATGATCTGTGAAAATATTTTTCATGATTTATGAAAATATTCTCTTGAAATAACCCCAAACTACGAATTGCGGCTACATTATTCTGTCTTTGTGTTGAATTTCCTGTTTGCGAGTCCGGTAACGGGTTAATTCGTTCGGTGGATAGGAAATCGATTCACTTAATTAGCGAAATTCAATCATATATGCAGATCTGCTTAATTATGAACCAGAGCCACGTTTCAATATGCAACGTACATATAATTACAGATGGTAATCTCCAATTACTTTGTAACTGCAAATTTGGTCCACTTGTCAAACCGTAAGCTTCCCGTAACAACTGAAACATTGGAATCTCGTCTACTTTCCTATAATTAAAATGGGCTATTGAATTTAAACGCTGCGGATACAATGGCGGACGTAATTCAACTTTTCCCCTAAAAGCTTTCAGCTCTAATTAAGGCCGAAGTAAAATTAATACCACCTACTTCTTGGTGCCCCATTGCGCCGGGAGTCCGGGAGTCCTTCGTCCCCACTTTAAGCCGGGAAACTCTTTCATGAAAATTTATTTCTCGCTCTTGCAAGCGAAGCGGGAATTATGCTGCGGCGGCTAGTTCTAAAGCTGATTTTCCGGAATGTTTATTTTCGCCTTAAAACCACGAAAACCCGCAATCTGCACGAAACAAAAGGCAATCCTGGGTTCCGTCCTATTGTTTTTGAAAGTAGCGTAATATGTCTTCTCAACATTTCGTTTTTTTGAAAAATATCCTTGCCCCCCCATTGTACCTCGGGGCATCCATGTGGAGCAGAATGGATCGCGTTCGCATCTTGGAGACCATTGTGTTCCCGGGCTTGTTGCGTTCATAAAAATCTCGCAGAATCAATTCCTCTAATGGACTTAGATTCTCTGGGGGAGGAAGGGTCACAATGTCATCTCTCCAAAGAAGTAATAACACTACATCGTCGATTTATGTTCTCGTCTGGCGTACGGCCCTTTTTTTGAGAGATTTAATTAAAAAAATCCCATTCGACCGCGGCTGCAGATGCTCACGTCCAATCTATCAGAATCGCGCAATCCCTGTAAATCATTTTGCGTACGAAGCGTTATCATTTTTACTGCTAGGTTACAAATTGTACGCTCAAACAAAAAAAAAACAACAACGAAATATGGCGTTGCGCGTAATGTTGATTTAGCTAACAACTGCAGTGCGGTTTTTGATATTCGTTTACAAACCGAAACGTCCAAAAATAAAAAGGATTATTTGTCACGAACGAAAATTGTGCACCGTTGAAAGTTGTAAATGTTAGTTGCTTTTTGATTGGAAGTGGAGAAAACTAGGTTTAACTTCGGTTAAGGAAACCTAAAAAATTAAGCAGGCATCTTCGTTTTCCCAAGTTTTGTATCTACAGTAAAAGTTTTGCAAAAATGGGCAGAAAAGGTTTTTATCTGATGGCACTATTTTTACTGAAGAAGCTTTGCCAGAAATTGCGAAGAAAGATAGAAGAGAAAAAGAAAAGATTGGTAATAACGGTTTGTCTCGCCGAAAAATATAAGATTAGATCCCGCTCATTACCTGCCAGCATCTTTTTCCAGCATCAAGGTCTTTTTCGTTCGTCAAATGTTCAAAGTGTGGTTTGTACCTTCAATAGCTGCACACTTGTGGGAAAGCGCGGATGACCTTGAAGATGATGCCTTGGATGTTGATTTTGGATTTACCGAAGAAGAACTAAGAGAAATACAGTTAGAATTTCGGATGATAGTACTATTTTCAATGAAGAAGTTTTGCCAGCAATTGCGGAGGAATGTAGAAGAGAAGAACCTGAAGGAGGTACTGAAAGTGCTGAAGAAGTAACAGGAAACGCTGTGCAGGAAGAAGATTTTCTAAAAGACATCCTAAAAGAGAAGCAAAAGATTTGAAAGAAAAATCCCCAAAAATATTGTGGCGTAAAAAAAATAATCCTTCAGATATTTTTTGATGACAACCTAACACAAAATATTGCTAAACAATCAAATTTATACACTGCACTACCCATTTCGAACAAAAAAGGAAGACCAGACAATGTGGAAAGACAAATTCAAGAGAAAAAGAAAAGATTGACAATAACAGTTTGTGTCTCGTCGAAAAATTTAAGATTAGATCCCGCTCATTACCAGCCAGCATATGGTTTGGTTAGGCAAAAGTATGAATTACCACAGTGTAGGACATTTTCGTTCGTCAAATGTTCAAAGTGTGGTTTGTACCTTCGATAGCTGCACACTTGTGGGAAAGCGAGGATGACCTTGAAGATGATGCATTAGATGTTGATTTTGGATTTACTGAAGAAGAGCTAAGAGAAATACAGTTACACTTTCGGATAATGGCACTACTTTCAATGAAGAAGCTTTGCCAGAAATTGCGGAGGAATGTAGAAGAGAAGAACCTGAAGGAGGTACTGAAAGTGCTGAAGAAGTAACAAAAAACGCTGTGCAGGAAGAAGATTTCCTAAAAGACATCCTAAAAGAGAAGCAAAAGATCTGAAAGAGAATACCCAAAAATATTGTGGCGTAAAAAAAATGAATCCTCGATGAGAATCCAAAAGCTCTTCAAATTTATACACTATACTACCTATTTCCAATAAAAAGGAAGGCCAGACAATGTGGAAAGACAAATTCAAGAGAAAAAGAAAAGATTGGCAATAGCGGTTTGTGTTTCGCCGAAAAATTTAAGATTAGATCCCGCTAATTACCAGCCAGCATATGGTTTGGTCCATTGATGGTCCACTGATCCATTGTTTGCACGAAAAAAAAGTTTTTTTCGTGAAAACAATGAATTAGTGTGGTATAGAGTTAAGTTCATTAGGTTTCATGTTGTCTGCTACCAAAATGTGACTGAAACTGGCTGGAATTGAACGAGGTACAGCATTTATGCACATTTTAAACCCACAGATGTTTTGATGGTTTTGTCCTTAAGGCAATACAGACTTTTTAATCGTAATTGACAATTATTTTCGACAGATTTTTCATACGACACCCCCAATTCTCTTTTATATCCAACGAAATCCACAAATCAATCGAAACGTTGTAGGGGGGACATTGCGGAATTGTTAAATTTTAAAAGCGAATATCACCTCGAGATATCGCGTCGGAACGGACGCAGCCAGCGTCAACTTCCGGTCATAACAGCCTGTTAAGCGGAAGTGGGAAAGCGGTCCTGTCACATCAAAGGTTTTTAACGATATGATCGCGACACGGCCACCGGGCGATGCATTTCCGTAAATCCTGGACTATTTTTCTTTTACGTCACGGTAAAGGTAATTTCAGATTTTCCTGCGTGTGGGATAAAATAGGATATTTTTAGTCAGTTACGAATTTTACAGTTTTCAGTATTACAGGCTAATAGAACATCTCCTTTTAGCCGAGCTTTTAGTTACCGAACTCTGGAGAAGACCGTCACTGATTTACTTTCTTAGGATATTTTCTTAGGGGAGAGAGAGAGAATAATGATTGAAGTTTATTATCCTTTCAATTTATTTAAACCCCTTTTTAAAATACGGAATCCACCTACCTTTAGGTCGTTCAGTCAGGGTTTATTTGCAAGGAATTCACTTTTGGGACTCTGTCTTGATAAGGCAGAAGTCTGGAAGTCCAGGAAACACTTAGGCTATGAACTTAACTGCACTAACCAGTTACCGAACTCTGGAGAAGACCGTCACTGACTTACTTTCTTAGGATATTTTCCTCCCAAGAAACGTCTGGCTCCGCCCAGATTTCTTACGACAATTCGAAGGTCAACCTCTAACCAATTATGAGATTTTTAAAGCATCTCGGGGACTTAACCCAACGTGTGTAGGTTTCTTATCTCCCCGAAAACGCACAAACATAAAAATAATTTATTGCGATCTTGAACCTACGCCCGCGTCCATACTTTTTGACGTGATCGGTAAAAGGACACTGCAATTAAATGTACATTACCATTACAGGTGCCGAAGAGAGTAGTTCGAAGAAATTCCGGGATTTCCTGCAGGAATGGCCGACTCCGGGCACCGGACCCTACTTCGACACCAGCATCAATTCGAACATCACGGGACTGGTCGGGAAGACCGTCATGTTACACTGCCGCGTGAAGAACTTGGGAAACAGGACGGTGAGTAACGCGCGCGTTAACCGAGAACGCGAAAATCGTTTTCCGCTTTTCCGCCTCGTTTAAAATTTAAAGCGGCCGACTCCTGAATCGGATCCCTAACGAAGATTCAATTTTCCGGCGCCAAATTGAGCCGAACTCTCAAATGAAGAACGATCAAAGGGTTGGGCATAATCGGGTGAAATCCCGGAGACGTCTTTCGCGTAATCTCCAGTCCGGAATCTCCGGGGGGGAGAGAGTTTTCCGCGTCCCAGAGGAAATTAAACGTGCTGACGACGTTTTCGCTACTTCCTGTGTACACTGGCCGATATAAAAGTGTTTACAGCGAAGCTACTTTGTGGCGCGAGTGCTAAACACTTCCTGACCGAACTACTGCCATGCAAATGTCCCAGTTTGTCTGCATAAAACATGAACCGTGCAGATATAAAGGAAACGAGGCGGCGGAAGAATTTTTATTGGAGCCCTCGGAGTGGCATGCAACTCCCGAAACAACTACACCAACTGGAACGTCAATAAAGGACAGATGTCTCTCTCCAATATCCGCTACATGTATTTTTGCTGAATCTAAGGTGTGCTAAAACTGCGCTAGAACTAACGCGGTCGTATAAGATGTGCAGTAAAAGGCATCCAGTTTTTATCGTTTCATACAGTTAGGAACTGTTAAGGTGTTAAGAAACCAATTTTCTTCTTTAAAAAAAAGTGATTATTTCTCAACGATTTCATTTGTGGTCTTCACAAGATTACATATTCCAAATTACATCCCAGTTATAATCCTCAAAAGACCACCAAGGATATCCTTTGAGAAGGAAATCATGTAAACACACTACAATCAAATTTTCTTACATTTCTCCACTTTAAATGGCGATTTCCACCGAAAATCCTTGTGGTACAAAATTAATTTTTCAAGCATTCTTTTGAGGGTCTTCACAAGATTAAGTATACCAAATTACACCCGAATAGTATCAAAAATAAGCAAATTTTGAAGCTATGAAGACGGCGCTTCGAAATTTATAATACTCAAAAGACCACCAAGAGTATCCTTTGAGAAGGAAACCATCTAAAACCACTACAATCAAATTTTCTTAGATTTCTCCACTTTATATAGCGATTTCCACCAAAACTCCTTGTGGTACAAAATTAATTTTGCAAGCATTCTTTTGAAGGTCTTCACAAGATTAAGTATACCAAATTACACCCGAATGGTATCAAAAATAAGGAAGTTGGAAATTTTTTGAAAGAATTATAATAAATTTTGGAGCTTTGAAGGCGGCGCTTCGAAATCTATAATCCTCAGAAGATATTCTTTGAGAAGGAAATCAACTAAAACCACTACAATCAATTTTTCCTAGGTTTCTCGGTTTTAAATAGTGATTTCCACCGAAAATCCTTGTGGGACAAAACTATTTTTTCAAGAATTTTCTTTGTGATCTTCACAAGATTAAGCATTCCAAACTATATTCCAATGCTACCAAGGATAAGAAAGTTAATATTCTTTTGAAAGGATTATAATAAAGTTTGAAGACGAGACTTTAAAATTTATAACTACCAAAGATCTTCTTTAAGAAAAAAAATAACCTAAAAGAATTAAACTTAAATTTTCTTAGATTTTTCGTTTATTAATCATGATTTCTACCAAAAATCCTTGTGACACAAAACTAATTTTTCAAGGATTATTTTGAATGTTTTCACAAAATTAAATATTCCAAATTATATCCCAACGCAACTAAGGATAAGAAAGTTGAAAATTTTTTTATCGAAATATAATAAATTTTTGAGTTTTTGGAAGACGAGACTTCGAAATTTGTGACCACCAAAGATCTTTTTTAAGAAAAAAATTACCTAAAAGAATTAAATTTAAATTTTCTTAGTTTTTCGTTTATTAGAAAAAAATCACCTAAAAGACTTAAACTTAAATTTTCATAGATTTTTCGTGTATTACTCATAATTTCTACCAAAAATCCTTGCGAGACATAATTAATTTTTCAAGGATTTGCTTTGTGGTTTTCACAAGATTAAATATCTCAAATTATATCCTAATACTACTAACGATAACGAAGTTGAAGATTTTTTTGAAAGAAATATAATAAATTTTCAAAATTTTGAAGACGAGACTTTGAAATTTATAACTACCAAAGATCTTTTTTAAGAAAGAAATCATCTAAAAGACTTAAACTGAACTTAATTTTTCAAGAATTCTTTTTGTTGTCGTCACAAGGTTAAATATTCCAAATTATATCCCAATGCTATCAAGGATAAAGAAGTTAACACTTTTTTGAAAGAATTATAATAAATTTTGAAATTTTGAAGATTAGACTCCGAAATTTATGACTACCAAAGATCTTAAAAAAATCATCTAAAAGAATTAAATTTAAATTTTCTTAGTTTTTGGTTTATTAACCATGATTTCTAAAAAAAATTTTGTGGGGTATAATTAATTTTTCAACTATTTTCTTTGTGGTCTTCACAAGATTAAATATTCCAAATTATATCCCAATGCTAC
>JAWQRM010000185.1:0-27125 GCA_033557675.1 Coptodactyla brooksi
CCGCATCCACCGTATTCTCCAGATCTGGCCCCCAGCGACTTTTTCCTGTTCTCAGACCTCAAGAGAATGCTCGTTGGAAAGAAATTTAACGCCAATGAAAAGGTAATCGCCGAAACTGAGGCCTATTTTGAGGCTAAAGACAAATCGTACTATAAAAATGGTATCGAAAAATTGTATGACCGCAATAATCGTTGTATCGCCTTCGAAGGCAACTACATTGAATAATAAAATGAAATTTTATCAAAAAAAAAATGTTTTCTATGTTAACCTACGAACTTTTCAGCCCAACTGTTATCAATAGACAGCCCTTCAAAAATAAATATAAGTGGTGGTGTGTGTTTACCACATTTCGATAACAGTTTCCGTTTTCAAAATACAAGCGAATAAATACTTTTTCCCTCAATTTGCTAGTTAGACCAGCTGCGTTAGAATTGAAAATTTTGGAATTTAGAAAGTTTTGCCCTTCATAATCATTTTTAAGACCCTAAAGCATCTTTCAAGTAAAAAAAAAATTCCAAATTCTAGAGTGGCCTAACCCCTTAAGTGTCCTCTGTTACTTTTGAAAATTAGGAATGGTTTCGATCGTTTCTGAGCTTTCAAACGCAGCCAAGATTGTCGGGTGCATTTGAAAGCCGAAGGTTCCAAACTCGCGGATCTAAAAGATTTGGTGTTAATCTTTTCGTGGGTTTGTGAACCGAGCCGAAAGGTTTTCAGGGACAGCTAGTAATGAGGTATCGTTATTAGGTGATGAAATATTGGCTGTAAACGGGAAGCCGTTACCGGGAATGTCACACCAAGAAGCCATAACCGTCTTCAAGCAGATAAAAGTCGGTCAGGTGATTTTGCACATAGGACGGAGGGTGCAGCGCAAGAAGAGGGAGCGGTTAGCGTTGGCGGTGTGAGAGGGCTCTCGGGAAGAGCGTTTACATTCCTGTCGATACATTCTATTCCAAAGATACTTGTAATAATATTATATTTAAGAAAAACGAACATTATATACATATACATATATATTATAATTTTTATATCGAATAATAATAAAGTAATAAAATTTTATATTCCGCACGGACGTTTTTTCTTCGGGGTATGCAACCGAACGTGCCGCGAAAAGGAAAAAAAAAAAGGAGTTGACGAATAATTAACTATTGTCGCGATCGAGGGCTTTCACCAGAGCCATTTAGCAGGCGAGTTTCGATACCGGCGGCTCGGAAGAACGCGGAGTTTGGCACATTCCATGACCTGTCCGACAAGTTTGTATATGAGCACATCTATCGACGCATCTCGCGGGTAAAGGCCGAGCGACGTCGAACGGACACGAGCCCCACTTCCCAAGAGCTGGATCCAGCTCTTGGGAACGAGTGTTTACAATCATCGTCGACGTGCCGTCAGTAGCGGGTCCCCAAAAGTGGTAAACGACGATGTCCCGTCGAATATTCACGCGGGTAAGAACAGGGAATGCTTTAAAACTTGGTGGAGGAACCCTTTCTAACCCGATCGTCGCCCCTAACGCGAACCGAACTGTTGTCAATACGTTCCGACGTTGAACCCGTGGTCTACATAGAGAGTAATGCAATACCGTTATAGCATTTACGTCCTCGAATGCTCGGCTACCTTAACACATGTGTCCGATCAAAACGGTTTAAAAATCGGAATTGACCTATATGAACTTCTCCTGTCGCGGCGAAATGCTACGTTTTCACACGCATTGTCGACAAATGACGCGAGATTCGCGATTACCTACTTTTGAAATACCTAACTCTCACCTCGAGATCGCATCCCGGGTGATGTATATGCAAATTTAAAGCCTCAAAACCTGATCTACTGTAATCTATCGTCGTTTTGGGAAAAATTACGCGCCGCATATATAGGTTAATGGCACAATATCGTTCCGACTTCTCGTCGAAAACTTATCTCCTTAAATAGACCGGGCAAGGATTTTTACGGTGACCTTTTCGCTCAAATAAGCTCTTTTCATTTCCACGACCTCACAATTTTTCGACCGTCGTTTCGACTTTCCGCGTTCTTTCATCCTTGAGTCTCAACGTTCGATTTTTCCACTCCTCAATTTCTAGTTTCTACGCTCCTTCGATTAAACGCAATCTCTCTCGACTAAATACAACCCGATCCAACTCGATTCGACAATCTCCATTTTTAATCGACTCGGCGCCTAATATTTCAATCTCCGACCGAGCTACAAAGCAAGCTATAACCCAATTCAACTTAAACTCCAATCTTACTCAAAACAAAATTCAAGCCAAGTTAAATTTAGTCCAAGATTCAACCCACTATTAATAATCTTTCAATTTCGATCAACCCAATTCAAGGAAATTCAATAAAATCATTCAGTCCTACATGAACTTGTGTAAACTCAATGCCAAAGCAAGCTAACGTACATCCAACACAATTCATTCTTTGTATAACCCAATTCAACTCCAATCTTGAAGCGAAATTCAAGCCAAGTGAAATCCACTCTAGGATTCAACCCACTATTAATAATCTTTCAATATTCATCAATCCAATTCAAGAAAAAGCAATAAAATTATTTAATCTTAACTGAACTTGTAGAAATTCGAAGCTGAAGTACATCTAACATAATCCATTCATTTAACCAACTTAAACTCCAATCTTACTCAAAGCCAAGTGAAACCCAGTCCAAGATTCAATTCACTATTTTAATCTTTCGATATTCATCGATCCAATTCCAGAATATACAATAAAATCAATCAATTTTAACTGAACTTGCTTCACCTGAAATCCCAATAACTCAATTCAACTTAAACTCCAATCTTACTCAAAGCAAAATTCAAGCCAAGTGAAATTCAGTCCACAATTCAACCCACTATTAATCATCATTCAATTTCGATCAACCCAATTCAAGAAAATTCAATAAAATCAATCAGTCCTAATTGAACTTGTTTAAACTCAATGCCAAAGCAAGCTAACGTACATCCAACAGAATTCATTCTTTGTATAACCCAATTCAACTTCAATTTTGAAGCCAAATTCAAGCCAAGTGAAATCCACTCTAGGATTCAACCCACTATTAATAATCTTTCAATATTCATCAATCCAATTCAAGAAAAAGCAATACAATTAATTAATCTTAACTGAACTTGCAGAAATTCGAAGCTGAAGTACATCTAAGACAATCCATTCATTTAATTTAAACTTAAACTCCATTAATTTAAACAACTTAAACTCCAATCTTACTCAAAGCCAAGTGAAACCCAGTCCAAGACTGAATTCACTATTTTAATCTTTCGGTATTCATCAATCCAATTCCAGAATATACAATAAAATCAATCAATTTTAACTGAACTCGCTTAACCTGAAATCCCAATAACCCAATTCAACTTAAACTCCAATCTTACTCAAAGCAAAATTCAAGCCAACTGAAATTCGGTCTCATCTTTCAATTTCGATCAACCCAATTCAAGAAAATTCAATAAAATCAATCAGTCCTAATTGAACTTGTTTAAATTCAATGCCAAAGCAAGTTAATGTACATCCAACACATTTCATTCCTTTTTTCTTCATTCATTGTATAACTCAACTCAACTTAAACTCAATCTTACTCAAAAGCCAAATCCAAGCCAAGTGAAATCCATTCCAAAATTCAATACAATATTCCTAATCTTTCATTTTCGATCAACCCGAATCAAGAAAATTCAACAAAATCACTCAATTCAAATTAAACTTGCTTATACTCAAAGCCAAAACAAACTAAAGCATATCCAACACAATCCATTCATTGTATGACCCAATCCAACTTAAACTCCTATTTTACTCGAAGTCAAATCCAACCTAAGTGAAACCCAGTTCGAGATTCAACCCAATACTGCTTATCTTTTGATATTCATCAAGAAAATGGGTAAGAAGTTTTTGCTCTACAACTTAGCTTGATCCAATTCAATGCAATAAAATCAATGCAATTCGAATCTTGCAATTCGAATTGGATCAATTTCGGTTCAATTAAATTGCGTTAAATTGGGTTGTACAAAATCGATACATTTTTGTACGAATCTCTTATTATGGTATAGAATTTAAAAAATATTCAAAGACAATCGTACAGATTAATTTCTGCAATCCAATCCAATTCAGCCTAACTTGGAGCCAATTATACATTTTTGGTTAAAGCTTTGCATAACCTTCCAATACAAATTTTGTTGTACCAACCCGTTAACCCAAATAAAATTTAAATCAATGCAATTCCAAGCCACCTTGCTGCGAATCGTACCGACACAATCTTAACACAGTTCCATCTCAGTGAAAAAGAAATTAATTAAACTGAATCCAACGAAAATCTAACACAAAGAGTAAATTTAACTAAAAGCTGAAGTAAATCGAACACAATCAATGCGTTTTTAGATATGTTGGTACATAGCATAGTTTGACCCAATAAAATTCAACAAAGAACTTTTGTATAAATCTGTTGTTATACAACTCTGGATTCAATCCAAATAATTTAACTGGACTCAATTGAATCCACCTAAATGCTAGTAAATCCAACATAATCAACGTGGGTATAATATGTGGTCATAGAATTCTGAACCCAATTCAATTGTTTGGATTCGGTAAAGTGTTAATTTGTAGACACTTAATTCACACTTTTTGAAATCCCCAGCTGTTAATAGGTTCAATTCCTTTCAGATGTCAAAACAGTAAAAATGGAACCACTCCAAACAACGAACAACGAAGAGTATGTTACGGTCGTGTCGGTGGGATCTCCAAAATTCTCGGAAGACAACAATACGAAGGACTACGTGACCGTGCTAAAAATAGGAAACGAAGACTTACCTCAAAATGACGTTACGGAAGAGGTGTTGGTGTACAGGCTGCCGGGAGAAAAGCTGGGGTTCGGTTTGAAGTTCGAAGGAGGAACAAAGTCGGCGGAATTCGTGAAACGCCTTTTCATACAATCGTGTGCCGTAAATAGCCCGGCATCTAGGGTACAAAGTTCTTGGGGACTTTTGACGGAAGGGGACGAGGTGTTGCAGATAGATTCAGTGCCGGTGAATACGATGACGAGGATCGATTGCGTGCGGTGTTTGAAGGACTCGAACGTCGTCATCAAGCTGCTTATCAAGCACCGCTTTGACGAGCCATCGCCTAAATCCGAAGATTTGCCACTGGTCGTGAGTGCCGAGAAAAAGAGGACTCCTCCGCCGCCGCCGCCCGTGCCGCCTAGAAAAGTAAACAGAAAATCGAAAGAAAGCACCATAGTGATTCCTCCGAACGGATTTGGCGACGCCTCGGAACCGCCGGTGCCGCTCGCGAGGCAAAACTGCGGCGAGAATAATATTAAGAATCGAAATTCACCTTATAATAGCTTTAGGAAGTTGAGGCAATCCCCCGAAGTTAACAAAAAGGTAAGGAAGCTTTCCGACGACGGATCGTGTCCGCCGGACGCCGAAGTGTACATAGATTTATTTTCGCAAGAGTCCGCGTACAGCCTTAGCGAGTCCGACGATACCGGCAGCTCGATATCCACGGTCGTCGATCGATTTGGATCATACCCGACGACCACTACGTCAAGTTTTTCCGGTAGCCTGCCGTCGACGCCTACGCCTATTCAAAAGCACATCGATTTATCGTCGGACATCGACTTTTCGGGCGAGAACTACTTGTTCAGCAAACTGGTGACATCCCAAAGCGAAGAAGACGTCGAGGAGAAAGATATCTTTCCGAAGAACGTCGAAGCCAATCCCCCGTTACAACCACCGGCTAATTTCCAAGACGCCCCATTGAGTTACGGAAATGAAGACGTGAAAATCGAAGAAAACCCTCCGTCTCCACCTCCGAGGTCCAGAAACAATTTGAAGAGGGAGGACGAGGTCGCTACCGTCGAGCTGCCGAGATTGGTCGACTTCGTCCCGAAGATATCCTCAATTTCCAACTCGATAGAAATCGTAAAGCATTTCCTGGAAAATGAGAAATGCTACATCGTCATGGACGACAACGAAAACCACATTAATAACAACGCGTGGTGTGACGAAGAATTTTATTCTTTGGATTGGAGTCCCTCTTCAAAATTGGCTACGATAGGAGAGGACGAAGAAGATACCGTACAAGAGGAATGGTAAGCAATACCGGAAATACAATCAGCTAACGTTTTTTTTATTGCCTTTTGAATTTCAGCTTGTCGGCGAGTATCGAAAACCCGGTGGTAATCATAGAAAACGCGGATTCTTCTACGGTCGATGAAAGCAGTGAAATGTGTGCCAGCATCGCATACCTCTACGATAGCAAGGAAAGCGGTACGTACCGCCTTTTGCGTATGCAACCGACGATACGCTCTAGAGCATAAGGTTGTCTAACTTTACTAAAGTACCTGGGAAGATATCTTAATTTAAAAACTAGATTTAAACGGGCAATGGTTTCATTATACAAATTGTATGCGATTGCGGTATAACGTAAGCATTCAATTTCACATACAACGGCATTCGATGGCGCAACGCCGAGTTGAATTTTAATTTTAAATTAGATTTTATTCAAAATAGTGACGCGAAGCGTTAATCTGGAACACAAAATGAACCATTTCTTTAGAAGTGTACTTTTATTGTGTGTTTTGTCGTACGAAAATATTGCTGTGTCGTACGACAATTATATACAGGTGTCCCAGTATCATTTCCCCCACCGGATATCTCGAAATTGGAAATACCGTTGCAGGACAAAAACTGTGGTATAGGGTAAGCAAAGAACTATATGGAAAACTAAAAGCTGACAATAATATACATACAGGTGTCCCAAAAAAAACAAGCTATATATTTTTTAAATGAAATAGTATACTTTTTTCATAAAAATTTTATAGCTTCTGACTTATTCTGTTCATTTGAGTATAAAAAAATTTTTAACTCAAACAAATCAATAACAAATCAATTGAGTGTAGAGTGCTTTGCATGAAATGTCGTCTGCAAATTGCCATTGATTCATCAATTGGTTGTCAGTTATTGCTTTTGAACCGGTTTGTGTAGAAACCGGTTGGGTGTTATTTCACATTTTTTAAAAAACATGACAGGTACGAATGTAAAATTTTGTTTAGAATTGTTGCTCTTTTTGATTGGAAAAAATTTTTCAAATAAAAGTTGCAGTGCATCGAACTCTTCAAATTTGGAAACTATTTTTGAATATACAGGGTGTTCGGTTTATTTTAAAAATTACCCAAATTCAGATAGAACAGTCAAGCCTAGGTCTAAAATATTTCTTCAATATTTTCTAAAACACATTACGAAATCGTTGTTATAATTGAAATAGTGTGTAGAGTAAGTTGTGAAAAAATGGAAAAACTTTTGGGTTAAGTACCTCAACCATATGGACAATTTTTACGAAATCCTTATTGTGCCCAGATTATATAATAATTAGCTTGTATGTAAAGTATTGTTTTAATCGGTCTAATGTGGCAGTCTAAAAACGACTTATAGGTGGACGGACGGACAGACCAACCACCAAGTATAATATATGTATATATATATATATATCACACATATATATATATATATATATAATATCGAATCTAATATTTTTGTACTCATAATAAAATGCTTATTTCGAAACTAAAATAATATACAGGCTGTTTCATTGTAAATTTCAAAATTAGCATTATTCCCGGTTAAACTGGAGGTTCAAAATATTTAAAAAAATTCAAAATAAATGCACAATTTACTGTAATATATATTTCCCAAATTTCGTTTCGATATCTCTAAAAATTCCAGAGATATTTACTTGGTTCCACATATTATATATATGTATACAGGGTGAGTCTGGAGGAATGAGGCAAACTTTAGGAGTGTACTCTACACGTAAAAATGCCCTAAAAACCCGAATGTTGTTATTCAATTTTCTTGTGTTTTCAAGTTATAGCGTCATTATAAAAATTCATACTATTGTTGTAAATCTAAATTTCGTGTAAAAATTTAGAAGCCGTAAATAAACAGCATATTTGCACATTTAAAATTTAAATAAATGTGTGTGGTTATATAACACTTTTCAGCTATTTAGCTTTTTGGTAATGTACTAATGTGAGTTACATTAGTCAATGTAGTAATCTTGTTTCAGTCACAGCAACTCGAAAAGTAAAACTAATTATACATGAAATCTAAATTTACAACAATAGTATGGATTTTTATAATGACAGAAAATCAGCTATACATGTAAAAATAAAAGAGTTATTTTTACATGTAGAATACAAATAACGCGAGATAAAAAATAAAAATTCGCCGAAATTTTATTTTTCAGTTATAATTTTATGCGCGTACCTCCCTAGAATTTTCTGCGCACCCCTCGGGGTACGCTTACCCCACTTTGGAAACCTCTGGCATAGATAGTCTACAACTAGCCTAATTCGTCAAAATCCAACAAAATCCCAAAAGAATGCAATACTCTCTCTTACAGCAAAGGCACCCAAGTGTATCTTTCCGATTTTGATAAAATTTGGTAGGAATGTACAACACCGAAAAATATTTATAATATTTTTTTTATTAACGTAAAAAAATCCGTAATCAGTCAATCTTGCGTGGCACTCTAGACTCGAAAATGATTTATTCTACATAAATTTTCAATTAAATAAAATTTTAAACCAAATATAGAAATAGTAATAACTACATAATTTTATGCTCACATAAATTTCATCAGTTTAAAATGATTTTGGTCCAAGAAGTAATCGAAAGCGATGAATATCGATCAAAATAGTTAATAACCAAAATTTGCTTTATAACATTAAATTGATTAATTATTTTAGCTCGATATCTTGGTAAGGAGTTGATGCTTTCCGATGAGAGATATCGAGAGGGTTGAAGTTAGTTTTTACTCAAAAGTTAAAATAAAACTCGATAAACTAAAACTTGTATCCTCCGTTTGAGAACGTTTTTCCGGTACAAACGTACGTTATCGATGCTATCGAGGATTGTAACGGAAATTTACGTTTACCAACACGTCGTAGTTAAAATTACCTTCGTTAATAGGAATATTGTACGACGAAATGTTTCGTAACCGACACAATGCGAACGATACGCGTATCGAGCCGTCGAAAAATTCTTATCCGTAAATATCTGTAAAAGCTACGCAGATTAGAATCGATGGCATTCGGATTTTTCGCACCTTCCTTATCGCTTAAAAACGGCTAAAAACAATAAAACTGACGGCGCGTGCAAATAAGTAACGAGTACGTGAAATCATGGCTATAATTGTCGGAAAAAAGGTGACGTACTCGAAATCGATCGTATTCTACGGCTTAACGAGAATCGAACGAAACGCGCGAGCGTAACATAGGCGAAGACGGACCTGTACTCGTCCAACAGTTGAGTATAGTATCTGTGCAAGATTCCTGTTGCCCTTGAATGAGCAGTCCAGTGACCCGATGTTCGCTATATTCCTCCTTTACTCTTTAATCCGTCCATAGCGGCGATAGTTTAAAATAATCGAATAGATTTCGTTCGCAGACGCGGACGATAACGCCCGAAACCGGGTTCGGTCGAAAAATTCGCGTGGTATTTTCGCGAGACTCGAAAATCGCGATTCGCGAATCGTCCGTTCGGTTTCAGTTCTGGTTCGAACTCGCTACGAGCGCGACGCGCGGCGTATCGAAATCGCTTTTCTTTTCTTTCTTTTTTAACCTCTTATCGCGCCGATTCCTTCGCGTAAACTCGAAATATTTCGGTAAGTCTTAAAAGTCCCGCGGTAGTATTTTAAGTTCGCGCCGCGTTTCGCGAGAAAGAGACCGAGGGGGAAAAAGGAGCAGCACGAAACGAACGTCTGCCGTGCCGCGGACTTAAACGCGTTAAAGCGCACCGTGTGTTGCAAACCATATGTTCGTACAGCCTTGCCCCATACGTACGCCGAACGCTGTGAAAGTAACAGCTCGGTACGTTTTTTTCAGAATGATCTAACCAGTATAATTCTCGCGACTTTGCAAGAACGAAATGTCCGCCACGCCGACATGGAGCCGCGTGTGATTTTTTGCACCCCGAAAGTGGAGACGGTCCGCGATATCGTCGCGTATTCGCCCTCACCGCCCCAATCAGGTTTGATATTATTTCATTTATCGTTACCGACATTCGTCCGTTCCGAGAGAAACCGCATTCTTTTACGTTAGTTTCGTAGTTTCGCACGCGCCCACGCGCCTTCCCCGATAATATTACTTATTGTTTCGTTATTAATCGCGCAGATTTTTACGTTTCTTAAGGTTCTGCTCTACCTGGCCACGCCTTTCCAGCGCGCTCGACCAATGACGTCTCGGGCCGAAGAACGCGTCACTTTAGACCTACCCGTACCCGAATCCGATTGTTATTAATAATTCCGCAAACCAATACGACGCGCGCGACGCGTTTGGAATTTTTACGACCTACCGCAACTCTACCGCGAAAACAAATCTTAACGATTTTTTAATTCTTCTCCTCGTTTAAGAAACCGTAAGTAAATAGTAAATATTACGTATTTCTCAACCTTAACTTAAAAACGTAATAACGATAATACGGTCCGTTTTTGTATTTATATTATCGTTTTGGCAACGCATTCGAGTGATAGTTAAAGAAAAAGATACCGCGTTATTTTTGTTTTTATAAATTATTCCTTATCGGGTAGATGTAATAAGAAATCGTTACGGAAGGACTAAATTTATCGCCCGCTTATCTGGAGATTAGCTAAAAACGGCGATTATCGAAAACGAATCGGGAAGTATTAACGAAACCGAAGTACGTGAGTCACCGCGAATCCTTTTCTAAAATAAAGCTGACACCGCGCGGAAAATATTCCCGTTTAGACCGTGGGTCTAATTGATTTTTGTACAGGACTAACTTCCTGTTTACGGAGCTATAAAGGAACTTAGTTATTTTTACGTACGCGCGTTTTGGAATGGGCGTAAGAACCTCTTTGAGGTAGTATTTACGGGTACCGAGGAATAAACCGTTATTTCCCCTTTTAGATTCGGAACAAAATATGGAAATTCCTCCCATATATTCGAGGCAACCACCTGACGGGCACGAGTTTCCAGATTACCAGGAAGATAACAAAGAACGACCGATAGTAAAACAAATATCAGATAAGCCGCCTCCGATAATGCCCAGAGAAATATGGAAATCCAAATACGAACCTCCGAAGAACAACGTCCGCGATAAAATCGCCATGTTTTCCAATCACCCGGCGAAGCTAGGGAAGAAATACGTCAGTACGGACAACATAACGTTAACGGACAATCTGGAAAAATTGAAAACGATATCGAAATCGGAATTATCCTTGGAAATAAAGGACGATTCGAACGTTAAACCGGCCCAAAGCGATTTCGATCTAAGCCTTCCGAAAGAAGAGGAGGAACGATCGGCTTTCAGGAGACTTTCCGGCCGATCCATGAGCCTATGCGACGTTTCCGTTCGCAAGCCGGACAAATGGAGCATAATGGTCGAACAACGAAGGAAGTGCTTATCGAGATTAAAAGGACTGGTTATTCCGGAAAACATTCCGGAAACGGAAATGAACGTTCAGCCTTTCGTCGACTTGCCGGAAATCAAAAGCGAGATTACCGTCCCCATTTTCAACCAGGCCAAAACGGTTCCGAAACCGGACGAAGAGAAGAAACCGCAACACCTTCAACGACACTCGAGCTTCGCGGGGCAAAATGCGAAACCGCCCCAAACTTACTCTTCGGCGTACAAGTGGTTGCAAAAGTTTAAAGCTCCGTCTCCCGACGAAGTCGAGGACTTCGAGAAGTTAACGGTCAACGTCAACAACCATCACAATCAGAGCGATCCTCCGAAATCCCTCGAAAGCATAACCTCGCCCACTCGATCCGATTACAGTTTCGAGTACATCTATTCCCCGAAAACTCCTAACGGTTTCCCGGAGAAACCGAAACCGGTCAATCACCTGCCGGAAGACGAAAGCGATAACGATTCGGCCTTGAGTTCGAGCCAGTCGAGTTACGTATCGAAAAACTCTCCGCCCGCTTCGCCCACGAACGCCAGTTACGACAGCTTAAACCGAAGGTTACTAAAAGCGCAAAGTGTAGAGGCTATTAATAGAAAAAATATTTTGGCTTCGGCTAGGTGCAGGAGTGGACGAGATCTCAAAGTCGGGTCTCCGCAAATTCGAAGGAAGTTTAAGGACGAGGGACCCGAAGAAACGCCGGCGTTACCGGAAGAACCTGTAACGTCGGGAGAACCCGCAATTCCGAAAGAAGAAAAGCCCGAAATCCAAAGACGCGCCGTCAAGGAAACCCCTCCGGTAGAAAAACACGCCCCCGTCAAATCTGAAAAAGAAGTTCCTAAGAAGCTAACTCTGCTTAGCGATCTTCCGAAACCTCGCGGCTTCGTAAAAGCGGCCAGCGTAAACGACCTGAGGAAGAACTTCGAAAAGGAGCCGACCGCGCCGATGCCCAGGAACTCGATAAGCTCTTGCGCTAATATTAAACTGCCGGAACCGAAACCCGCTAAGAGAATTTCGTTACCTCAGACTCCTCCGAAATCGATCGATCATTCCGTTCAAAACGAAGAACGGGCAAAGGTAAACTTAAAAATGGCAATAGTTTTGGTAAGGCACGTCTAATAATAAACACGTTTTAGGATACGGAAAAAATAAAACGTACGGTCCTGGAAGAGTACGGAATAATTCCGGATACCGACTTGAAAATTTTGTTCTTAAAACCCGATGTTAGCGGTGGAAGTATCGGAATAACATTGGCCGGAGGAGCCGATTACGAAACTAAAGAAATCACGGTATGTAAACACCTTCGGTACATAATAATGTATAAATTAATAATAAATTTCAGATACACAAGATAAGAACAGGTAGTCCAGCACACCGAGACGGGCGGCTTCAAAAAGGGGACAGGATATTACTCGTAAACGGAAAGACGATGAAGAACCTGTCCCACGGTCAGTCGCTAAAGGTACTAAAAGAGAACGTGCCGGAAGTGATGATAGCCGCGTGTACCGTAAAGGATATTCCAATTCCGCACTCTCCGAGAAGGCAGTTGAGCGTCGATTGCGCGATGCCGGCGAAGAACGTCGAAATAACGAACGAAAAAGTTCCGAAATCCGATCGAACGATCGAAGTCACCGTCCACAAAGACGTCGCGGGGTTGGGATTTAGTATACAAGGCGGACAGGATTCGCCACAGGGAAATGTGCCATTGGTGATTAAGAAATTGTTTGTCGGTACGTTTCGATCAAAGAAAAAACTGTATTACAGCATTAATATCTTGCTAAATTGTGGATATAGAACCTTTGACTTTACAACAAGTTAATCACTGGTTATCACTTCACTAAAATGATAATAAATTGCTCGTTCTGCATTTCATGGACAAAGTCAACATTGTCGACGAAATGTGCATCGAGCAATTTATTATTGCTTTGGTGAACTAATTAATATTTCGATTTTATCATGTTTCTCTAATTTTCAATGATGAACATTCTGAATCTTTACTACTGAATATGTGCACTTTTTTACACGACGTGTCAAAATATTAAAGCTGTAATATCCAATTTTAGTTAATGTTTCACTTTCAATTATTAAACTGCTTCGCAGGGGGTGCGGCAGAAAAGTCCGGAAAATTACAGTCGGGCGACGAATTGTTGGAAATTAACGCGGTCGACGTCACGTCCCTCTCCAGGATAGACGCCTGGAACGTCATGAAGAAACTTCCGGAAGGTGATATCGTCATTCGTGTGCGACGATAAATACGCGAGTAGCGTGTGCGTGCAATTTCGTGGATGTAAATATTCTTGCCTATTATATTTATGTATCGATTAATGTCGGAGAGCTTTATTTTTATGTAAATTAAAAATGTTATTAAAAAAATCTGCTTGGTAAATTTCTATGTATCTCTTTTACATTTACTCTTCAGTATTTTTATTCTTAATTGTTACGTGTTTATAATAAATATATACATGTTAATTTTCTGTTTTTCATTAATTGTTCTTTAGTGTAAATTCAATTGTACAAAATTACTGTTTGCCATTTTAATTAGATTAACTAAAAATAACTTACACCCGAGTTTCAAACTGACTTTAACTTAGCAAATTTGTTAATTAGGGATCCATAGTCGGATTAATTGACATCGAATGAAGGAGAAAAGTTTCAACCTTTTAAATCTTTCATCTGAGACTTGAACCGAGATTACCTTTCATCCTATCAAAGAATGCAACATAACGAAATCGGGGTATTAAAAATTTAAGTCCCGTCCAGATAAAAGCGAAGGCGCTCCAAATAAATAAAAACAGACCGCTCTAAATATTCATCGATCGTTTTATAAAATACTGAAACTGTAGATTTTAAGCACGTACTATCCTTTTAGTTTTTAATTTACAATTTTATGTAGATTACAGAAATACAATAATATACATCTAAAAATCTTAAGTTGGGTAGTTTTTAAAATAAATCTCCTCGAAAATAGTTTCAAATTATAACAATAATGAAGGTTAAGAAAAAACTAGAAGATGTAGATGAGCTTTCTCTTACCTTGCCCCTGGTTTTAATTAAAAAAAAATGTAAAGAAAATTTCCAAAGTAAAAACGAATAATAATAACTGTAATAACGTACAGGATGTTGCTGAAATTGGATAGTTTTTAGAATAAACTGTATATTCCAAAACTGTTTCAAATTGTGAAGAGTTCGATGTCATGCAACCTTTATTTGAAACATCTTTTTCTAAGGAGAGCAATACCCGAGATTAAGAACGAAGGCTACAAAAAGCCTAATTTGTCAAGATCCATCAAAATCTCGACATCAATTTGTTTGCGAATGCAATACTTTCTCTTAAGAGAAAGTAAAAAGTGGTGTATATGAAGTAAGTTAGATGGTTTCCGAGAAAAAAATGTGTTGAGCAAACTAGAAAGTCCTTATAAACGAGGTGTAAAGATCATATCGCTCACTTAAAGTACGCTTAAAAATCTAGCGTAGATAAATATGTTTTTAACAGCAATCGTAGAATTAGTGTAGATAACGTAAAATTATTTAGAAATATGTCAAAATTGTGCAATTGAACGTTTCAAAATTATAAAATGCAAAAATACAATTAATAGGGGATAATACCATTTAGCCCCCTGTATAACTTAATAGAAAAATGAGGTGCATTTAAAAATCTGAAGTTGGGTAGCGTTTGAAATAAACTGAACATTCTGTATATTCAAAAATAGTTTCAAATTATCAAGAATTCGATGTGATGTAATTTTTATTTTAAATTTTTGTTTGTAAAAAAACAATTAACAGACTTTAAGTATAAATACGCTTCATGGCCCATATGATTAATTGTATTTTTTTCCAACGATGCATATATCTCAAGTTATATATATTTCATTGAAAAATGCCGAAAAGAAACTTTTTTTCTATATATATAATTAATGCTATTTTTAATTTTGAATAAAGTTAGATCAAGGTAATTTAATTTTGAATCTTGTTCAATTTCTATTGTAAATTTTAATTTTGGGTGTATGTAATGTATGTATTTCGGGATGGTATCTTCTAACTTGTTTGTGTCGTCAACGTAACGAATCCACTTTTTAATATTTTTATAGCAGGGATTCATTCTATTTATAATATTTTCATTTTCTATGTGATTTAAGTATATGTTTGAAAGTGTACCTGAAAATGGCATTCCCATAGGTAGACCAATTACTAAAGTAATTGGTAGAATAATTACTAAAGTGCTTCTACTACGTGTTTTAATATTATGTTAAGATTGTGTACTTTTTTTTACTTTTAAAATGATTGTCAAACAATCATTCAGTATATTTAAGATGTATTTTGCAAGAAAATAATTTGGTGATTGATAAAATGTTGGGATTGATTTTATGGGAATGTTAGGCCTATGTACTTTTGGTAAACCATATAATTATGGTTTGGTAAACCATATAATAATTACTTTAATTATGATGTCTTGGAGATTACAAAATACACTTTGTAATCTAAAAATTTTGAGGTTAAGTTCCCTCACATACACAATTCTTAAAAAATTCTTACTGTGACCAAATTATATAATTATTAGCTTGTATGTAAAGTATAGTTTTAATCAGTCTAACGTGGAAGTCTAAAAACGACTTACAAATGGACGGACGGACCAACCACACAAATAAAATCGCCTACCTTCGTCGAGATCCATCAAAATCTCCACATCTCCTTTACCTATCGGCAAGAGAAAGTAAAAATACCCTTTTGCCACATAGAATCGTATTTCTTCCGAAAAGTGCTCGTATGACGGAGGCTGTAAACTAGAAACGGAAAACTACAAGGTTAATGTCGGACGCGGTACGGCTAACGGGCGGTAGATGGCGCCGGCGCAGACGTAACGGCGGCGCCGTGGGCAGCGAGCGACGGTCACGTGACCGTCAAGGAGAGTTGGGCACGCCACGGCGAGGGGACGTTTGCGCAGTTTCCATAGTGTTTGTTTTTGCGGAGCGGTATATATGCGTTACGTGCGCGCCGTTCCCGAAAGTCGCGACGTGCGAACGCGAACGCGAATGCGAATAAATCGCAGGTGTTGACAACCGAAATTGACGCGGACCGGTGCCCACGGCGGATAATAAAGCGCGCGTCCGTCCGCGGTATCGTTAAAAGTTGTGGCAACATTGCAGAGGTGGTCCAAACAAACATTCCTTTAACGCGGCGGAAAACTGGACTTATTACGACGTTGTTGACGTTTCTCGGATTACTTAAAAAGTACACAAAAGGGGGAACGTCGCGGTAGTGCGACGTTCGGTGAGGTCGTCAAAACGCCACATGTTTAACGGGGACCGCGTCGATCCGTCGATCCCAGAATAATTTGGAATATCGATTCTTCTGGTCCGTCACAACAGTGCCCCACCATTGCGGAACGTGTAGTACGCCGTAAGGCGTGGCCAAAGCACGTGCGGTACGTTAGTTCTTTTTCGGTAGGCCCGATTTGTTTTCGTTTTCGCGAAATTAACGACCTCTTTATGAATTTCGCGACGCTAAACGCGTCGCCGGGGAAAAGATGCGAAGCGATAAAAGGCCCCCCCTCCCCGTACCCAAAACAAACCGATTCATTCATCGTTTTGTCGTTCCGAGGCGCGAAATCCGTTCGCCGCCCGCGTTTCGCTTTTAAAAACGTTCCGTTATTAATGTGTTTACGCTCTTTGCCATTCTGATTTATTATACGCCTCCCTTTATTCGATCCTCTTCTCTCTTTTTTATTATTATTTATTTTAAATGCGACCGACGGCTTTGCCTAAGGTAATAGTTCATTGACACCAGAAACGTTCGAAAGCAGATGGCAACCCTCGTTTAGGTCCCTTCGCATCTCTACCTGTAGCCGTTTGATACACTCCGATTAAAAGTAAATTACGCCCGAGTTTCTAACTAACTTTAACGAATTCGTTAATTAGGGGTGCGTGCGCCCCCGATAAAGATTGATAGTTTGGACAGTGTTAAAACGACTGGACAGATTTTCGTTTTCGTTTTCTCGCGAAATATATTAATAAAATAAAATTTAAGTTATTCGTCGGAAAATAGAAATTAACCGCGCAAACGGATCGAGCTTTCGCTTATGATAGCATCAACATCGGTCGCGTAAAATCAGGTTAACCTTGACAATGTCAAATAATCGTAACGCCGCGCGCCACTGGCTTAAGTTCGCTTAACGCGAAGTTCATTAAAAGCGCGCTCGTATTGTTTCGAATAATTAACATATCGTTCGATTTCGAATCTTTGCGCTTCGGAGTCATTTGAAATTCTAATGTCATAGTAATTTTGAAATCGTAATGCACATTTTTTTCCCGGTCGCGTCATTTGAAAGTTCAAAAATTGATTTAAAATAGAGAATGTCTTGAAAGTAAACGAAAAGCGCTTTCTTATTCGATAAAATCGATACTGCATAGTTATATTTAACTTTTCCGTTAAAAAGAAAAAAAAAAGATCGCGATATTATTGTTGTATCGAACGTTTACTACGGCGAAGCCTGTTTATTTGCGTTCATGCTATCGGTGTAAGATTGTAATTTAAACAACTTTCTCTCGGCGCAATGCGGGGGGAAAAACTGCGCAGTATCGCCAAAAGTTATTCTCGAGGTTGTTTGTTGTTTGTATAACATTTAGTACCGGTATTATCCGTCGGCTATTTATTTATACGCTCCTTTCGGTAACATTTCTTATGATAATTTATTGCGGGTAACATTTAACCGTAGAATGGGAATATTGTTCATTTAAATACGCGAAGTGACCTTTACGTCGGAAAGACAGTGGCGCGCCGGCCGCGCGAGGATTCTCAATTTTATTATTCCAGTTCCTTTTAATTAATTATTCCAATAATTAGTATACGTCGTTTGAATAAATAGTTGTCGCGCGTGCGTGTGATGTTGCAAAGGAACATTTTCGTTGGAACACTTGACAATTATCAAACGTAAAAATTAACTTACGCGATTCATTAGAATTGTTTTGGATGCGCTGGTTTCGTTCTTCGCGAAGCTCGAGCGTAACCGCGCTGCTGTAAAAACCGCCGGAGAAGGGGCGTTTTTTGTTCGATCGTTTACGTACCTCGGTGTCGGCGGTTCTCAAACGGTTGACCTTGATTTTCGAGTATTTCGAATGTATTCGCGCGAGCTCGGTTGTCGTAGGTTATTATCAGTTGTTTGCCCGAATTTCAGGTGAATTTACGCAAACAAGTCGGTACGTCGACGCAACTATGCCCGGATTGCATTTATTTTTTCCCCTTCCCCGGCGAATCGCCTCCGTCGCACACACAATTTACATTTAGAGTGGCTTCTATTAGCTTCTATTGACCTTTGCGTAAAAATGAAATTAATTAAATTGTTTTTGATTTAGTATTAAGGGCATTGTTAAATTGGCCGACACGGAGCGATGTTTATGCAGTCCCGTGATGTACTCGTTCGGATCGGTTGCGTTTCGGCGATTGCATAAAAAATAAGTGTTTGTTTTATCGCGCGTTACGCGACGGCTACCGTTAACTTTAAATTTAGAAGGTGCGAAGTGGAGTTTAGGTTCTTTTTTTTTCGCCGCGTTTCTTCGCACGGTACCGTCGAGTAAGAATAATATTCCGAATTCGCTTTCTTGGCGCCGTTTTCACTAATAAACCTTAAAATAATATCCACCGCACAAATCTTGCCAATAATAATAGGCTACAATGTAACCGGGAATCTACGCGCATACCTCTAAAATAATTCACTTTTTGTCTCTAATACTAGCGCTCGGTTATTAAGGCGACCTTAGTTTTATAAAAAAAGAAAATAACACGTACGTATCGACTGACCGCATAATTTGAAACTGTAGTTTTTTTTATCACTCGCGTTTACGTGACTGTTTAAGATATCTTTACATCATCGTTTGATTATTTGAGAAAAATTACCCCGTCCTTTTATCCGACAGGTTAAAAAGTACGGCCAGGGTCGTTATCAAATATTTTATTTTTATTTTTAACTTGTTTAATCAATCCTATCTTATCATCTATCCTATGATTTAGACTCTAAGTTTTAGAGTGATCGCGTAGGCAGCCGCGCTAGATTTCTCTGGTCTATGATATTTAAAGTGAGCTATACTAACTAAACTTCATGCTAAAATAGTGAAATATTATAAACCTATTTATCCAAACGATGTATACTAAGCGTGGCACATCTTTATCCTGCAAATGGTGATCGAAAACGACCGTGGAGGACAACTTCGTATCCGCATTTCAGAGAAGTATTAAAATTGTTATTCCGTATTCTAAAACAACAACCGCAAATAATAACGATAGATAATATCAGGTGCCGCACACTCGCATCCTGTCTATTTATTACGTTCTCGTTATCGAGGAAAACCACGCAGAAAAACAATATGCAGACATAAGAACTAGGAGATGCACATCGTACGTGACTTTCTCTCGCCTTGCCCCTGGCAATGTAAAAAAAAATTCCATTCGTACCTGTCATCTAAAAATTAGTTGGCCAAACAACAAGTTAGCTAAAGAAATTAATTACCTAAAAATAAATTGGTTAGCTCAGAAACTAGTCGGCTAAAAATAGTTATCTGAAAAATAGTTAGTTGAAAATGGTTAGTTAGCTAAAAAGAGCAATAACAGTTGCATTCACAGCTGTCATGTTTTTTCAAAAATACGAAATAACGCCCACATATACGCCCAATACTTTCTTTATACCTACCGGTAAGAGAAAGTAAAAATAGTAAAGATAAGTAAAAGTAAAAGCTAGAATAGTTTTTCACATTTATTTCCCATTTTTTTACTTTCTCTCAAGAGAACGTATCGCATTCTTGACGAATTAGGCTTTTTGTAGCTTATCTAATTTTTTTTTTGATTTTTTTACAACTTTTTGTAACAAAATATATTTTTGTGATCTATCATCATCATCTGCTAGAAAAAACTATAAGGATAGTACATGCTTAAAATCAAGAGGTCTCGAGTTATAAGCATAATCGATAAAAATACAGTCCTGTGGGGCAAGAGGGTATTTCGTTCTTAATCTCGGGTAGTCTCTTTAAAAAAAAAAACGTTTGAAATTAATCTTCGCAATTTGAAACAATTATCGAATATACATGGTGTTCGGTTTATTCTAAAAACTATCCAACTTCACATTTTTAAATGGAATACCCCGGATATTATGATATTTTCGAAGTTTAGTACTTTAATACCCTAGCTTCAAATTGTACCCTTTAGGTGTTATTTCGTATTTTTAAAAAAACATGACAGCTGTGAATGCACAATTTTCTTAGAACGGTGCATCTGTAAGAAGTACGAAATAATGGAAAAGAAAGCAATTCCCTTTAAAGAAACGTTAAAAAAACAAACCTTTTTTTAGACAGAAAAAACATCTCTAACAGATGTAGCGACTTGACAGTCTGCTAGAAAAAAAAAATCGTTTCATTTAAAATGTAACTTGTGTTAAGGTGGACGCACACTACTAGCGACGCGATGAATTTATCTGGTTTTAATGCTAACTGGATGAAAATTAAGGCGGTACGGTCGTTCGCACGGCTTATATCATTCAGTACGAGATCTCCAGATTCCCATATTTTCGTCGAATGCGCCGAAAACGTACGATGAATCGGCGAGTCCCCCGAAGTGGGTATCCGCCTTTAAGTCGTCATCCTCGGAGGGGCAAAAAACCTGTTATTTTATCTCTAAATTCGATTAAAAAGATTTTACAGGTAGAAATATTATTTACCTCATAAAATGTTTTATTTGAATTGTTTTTTGTAAGTTTTTTTTCTTTCGCCCCTAAAATCCTTTAAAATGATTTTAGAGGTAGAAAAATTATTTACCTCTTAAATCTTTTATTGAAATTGTTTTTACCCTTACACTTATAGAATCGATTTCTAACAAGGGAAGTGTCACAACTGTCACTCACCGATTTCGATGCAATTTGGTACGGCGATAGAATGGACAAAAATAAGGTTTACGTATTTCTTTATATGTGCTCTAAAAGCACCTGGGGAGAGTAATAAAGGTTGTAAATTGATGCAAAAAGGGTTTATTTGCTTGTAGTTTAAAAAGGAAAAGTGTTATCGAAATGTGGTAAATGCAAACTGATATTCATTTTTGAAGAGCTTACTATTGATATATCACAATATCAATTTAAAAATATTAGTTACGTGTTTTTTCCTATTCTCCGCAGACCATCCCCCGCGAAGTTACGGGGGATATTATATATCCTCTTTCCGTAAGAATAACGCGATAAAACTGTTCGGTATTTGGAAAATACTTTGTAGAAAAACCGTAAATTAGCCACACAATAAGATGTTTGTGGTAAAATAGGGCATTTACAACATTTATGGGTGGTTGGAGTTAACTACTCTAATAAAAATTAATTCTTTCGCCGGTGTTACTGATTTTGATGAAATTTAGCACAGTGTTTGTTTTCGGCGTGACGTAAAAACCTTTGAAGAGATTCATAAGGGTTAGAAATTAGGGGTAGAAAATACAATTTCGCCAATATCTCGCAAACGAAAACTGTCGAAAAATTTTAAACAGTAGTTAGTACTTCTTTCTAAAAATCTCTATCTATGTTCCACGAAGTAAGTTATCCTTGCTTTCTTTAAATAACAGAATCAATATAAGATATATAAATAAATATTTATTTGTAATGGTTTTAAAAGCAACAAACAGAAAAAATGGTTAAATATCCCGAATATCCTAACATTGGATTCTACATTACTAATTTAATTTTTTTGTGCCCGCCAAAGAATGAATCTTTATTATGGTAGTTAACCCCAATCATCCCTAAACGTCGTAAATGCCCTATTTTACCACAAACATCTTATTGTGTGACTAATTTACGATTTTTAGGTAACTAATATTTTTAAAAACTGAAAATGGTGAGTAACAGTTGTGACACTTCCCTTTTTAGAGATCAACGATTCCAGAGGTGTAAGGGAAAGAACAATTACAATAAAAGATTCAAGAGATAAATAATTTTTCTACCTCTAAAATCATTTTAAAGGATTTTAGGGGCGAAAGAAAAAAAAACCTTACAAAAAACGATTCGAATAAAACATTTTAAGAGGTAAATAATATTTCTACCTCTAAAATCCTTTTAATCGAATTTAGAGAGAAAATAAAACGTTTTTTGCCCCACCGAGGACGACGACTTAAAGGCGGATACCCACTTCGGGGGATTCGCCGATTCATCGTACGTTTTCGGCGTATTCGACGAGAATATGCGAATCTGGAGATCTCGTACTGAATGATATAAGCCGTGCCAACGACCGTACCGCCTGAATTTTTATCCGGTAAGCTTTAAGACCAGATGAATTCGTGGCGTCGCTGGTAGTGCGCGTCCGCCTTGGAGGGGCAAAAAACGTGTTATTTTATCTCTAAATTCGATTAAAAGGATTTTAGAGGTAGAAATATTATTTACCTCATAAAATGTTTTATTGGAATTCTTTTTTGTAACGTTTTTTTTTCTTTCGCCCCTACCTCTTAAATCTTTTATTGAAATTGTTTTTTCCCTTGCGCCTCTAGAATCATTGACCTCTAATAAGGTAATTGGTATATTGATATGTGGTGAATGCAAACTGATTGAAGAGTTTTCGTTTTCAAAATACTTTTTCCCTCAATTCGCAGCCCTTATTACTCGCCCCAGGGGCTTTTAAGTTCGACTTCGAGCGGCGTACGGCACGCGTTCCGTCGCTCGCGTCATTCGACGCGGAAACTAATTGCAAATTGCTCGTTTGTCGTTCAATTTAGCAAAAATAATTTCCTATGCAAATTCTAATGAAGCGTAATTGCCGATAACGTCTGAAAAGTAATTGTCGACCGTAATTGCGGACGTCGTAGCTAATCGGAGTTGATGAAGTAGTATCGTTTAACGCGATACTTTACCGCCGTCGATATTGTCATTATCGGACGGTATTAATTTCTTTTTCGTCGTGTCTTTCCTTCGTTGAAACTTTCTATCGCTTTCAGATGACGCGCGAGGAACGTCGCGGGAAGTGGTCGCGCGGAACGGGAGCGATCGAGGCCGGTCCGAACAGGAGGATAAAATGTACATTTTGAATCCGCACCACGCGAAGCGGAGCCGCACCTCTGCCGGGTAACGAACCATCCATGGCGTCGATGTCTTTCGGAGTCGCGGACCCGGGCCGGCTTTACACTTGGTTGCTGGTCGTGTGGGCCGTCTTCGGGTTGTACTGCAACCTTCCCGTAGGAAACGCCGGGCACGCGCGCAACGCGACGCAACTCGTCCTACCGAACAGGACGCGCGGTAAGTAGACGATTCGCGATCGCGAATCGATCGATCGAACCGACGCGCCGTCCGTTCGGTCGGTTTAAAAATAACGCGGAATAATAGATGCAGCTATTGACACGGGACTCCGTAGACGCCGAACGGAAAAGATAGACCTATTTCTATTTTAGACCGTCCATCTCATTGAGTACCGCTTATAAATAGCGAACGCTTCTCGGTCCTTACCGTCGCCGAAGCGTCTTTTTAGACACCCTCTTCGTCACGACGCTTGTTTACGCGAACGGAAATGCCCCTCTGTCGTTCTCGCTCGGACGGTTCGCGTAAAACGCGGTTTGAATGGCATTTTCGTGAATCATCGCGTATAAATACGAAACCGATTGGGCCGTCGTCGTCGCATTATCGCTCGGCGCGTGCGCGACCGGTCTAATACGGAATATTCGACCCTACTTACGTGTCAGACCCCGCTTAGCGCTGGTTCGCTTAACGTTAAGGGGGGTATTACTGTATAAACTTTTGAGCATCGCTTTCGCGTGCTGTGTGTACGTTGGTTATTTTTGCGTGTTTCTTTTCAGTTGGCTCCAGATCAATTCGATTCTTTATTGGCTTCTTCATCTACCACGTACTGAACGGGAATATTCTGGGCTTTTATGGTTTCTAGTAACTTTGGTTTAGTTGTCTCCTCTTCAGGAATTGGTATGTTGCTTTTTTCCATATGCGAAATTATATCTGCTTTTTTTTTGTCGCAGTTGTTGGGTTGCGATTTAAAATCTTTTTGAAACCAACTTTCAAAAATTGTAATTCCCTATGTTTTTAGCAAGCAACAGTTTTTCCTTGACACCTACCACTGTCACCCACAAAACCTTTCTTTATTGTATCGTATCGTACCACGTTTCATCCAAATACATTATGGGTCTTCCTTCTTCTCGGAGTTTTCTACTTGCATTGACGTAATTCCATCAAAAATCTTTCAATCCCGTCGATTTCATTATAGCTAACCTTCTATTCAATACTTTGCATTTAAATCCACTGGCGTGTTAATATTTACGCACAGTTTCTGCACAATAATTGACTTCGAAACCACGTAAGGACAATTTTTCCATAAGGCTGCTAACACTTGGAACGGACCCTTCCTTGTACACACTATATACGATTTCTTTTATTTCAGTACCTACGGTATCTGGAATTTGCGGGAAAAAGATTTTGAATAATCTCTTCGAGCAATTTTGGGATTTTAGATTTTCACAAACCTTAACCAATTATATTCTTGGCATCCGCGGAATGGAACGACTCTACTTGTCTAAAAAATCTTTACCTGTGTTATGTAAGATGCAATACAATAGTAATAATAAGATACTTTCGAACACTTTGTATTAGTAATTAAAACATTTTTATACAGAAACTATTAAAGCGTGTCCTCTACTACAAGAACAACTGCCCAAAGCAACTAAAATTTTCATAGCATAAGAAAAAATGGTCACAGATTTCCGGTCTGCAAACGTCAATTTTCACTTAAAAATTGAAATAACTCTAAGATGGTAGGGTTAAGTATAGAACATTATGCATGAAATGTGTTCATAATTTCACTTAGAATCTAAATACGTAACAATATATCGGGTGTTCCATTTAAAATAAGAAAGTTGGGTTCTATTTCCGGTATAACCGGAAGTGCTACCAACCTAAAATTATTTTAACCGAATGTCCCCCAAATCGTCTTAGTATACCAGCAAGTTTTCAGATTTTCCATATTAATAGTTTCTCCAGAATCGATCGAGTGCCTTCCCGGAGACTCACCCTGTATATATATACGTCTAAAACAGCAAATAGGTCGGTGAACACAAAAATTACAAAATTTGCATCTCAAAAATAAATTGGAAATGTCGACCATGTCAAAACACTAGCTAAAGAATTTGTAAAAGAAGCAAAGCAACAAACCTAAATATATGGCCCTGAGAATATCTATAATTTAGGTCGGGGCGGTTTCAACTTGAAATTCCATTCAGGAAGAACTTTAAATGATTTAGGCGTTAAAACCGTAGAAGGTGTAGTCCAGTTGGTGTCATCTACAACGCATAGTTGCACAATTCAACCCATCATATCTGCAGAAGCAAAAAACTTATTAAAAGCAACCTCGGATACCTTTGGATAGCAAATACAACGTTCAAAGCAGATAAAATATATGCGTTTCGGCATTAAAGTCTGGAAAGCTAACTTTAGAACACATGAAGAATTGACTACAAAATGTATATTTTCCAAATACTGAATCCAAATTATTACTATTATTGGATTCTTGGAGTGGCCACTGTCCTGACATTATTAGTGAAGTAGCTCCATCAGATAACAATTTTAAACATCTGTCTATACCTGCATGGACAACAGATCACGTAATCCTCTTGATGTATTTAGCTTTAGAATATGGAAGATTTTATTAGAAGATTCTTTGGTCAAGTTATTCTTTACGAATGTGATGTCAATTTACATCAGTGGGATAATATAACCTCTCCTCGATTTATCAATGCTTTTAAATATGCATGGTTTGCAAATGGATATATAGAGAAAAGACCAGAACAATTTGAAAATCCAGTGGAGGCTAGCTTTTCGAGTGAGAAGCCAACATGTGACTCATTACAAATAAATATTTATTTATATATTTTATATCGATTTTATTATTTAACGAAAATAAGGTTAATTTATTGTTAGTCCATGTAACAGCGATAGAGAGATCTTGAAAAAAGAATACTAACAAATATTTAAAAATGTTCGATATAATTTTGGAACAAAATTTTTCAAAATATAAAATCAAAATCAAAAATTGTTCAAAATATTTTGGAACCTTTGGCTAACAACAAAGCTAAACGATGTCACCACTGCACCAAAGCTGAAAAATTTATCCTCGACACACGTTTCGCTCATGAAGTTAGCATAATCAGAAGCGACAAAAGATGCATCTTTCGTCGCTTTGTGTATTTATACGTGAAGTAAAAGCCTTTGAAAGGATTTCTAAGGGTTAAACATTGGTGGTAGAAAGTGTATTTTCGCTAATATCTCAAAAAGGAAAACTATTATCGAACATTTTTAAATATTTGTTACTATTCTTTTCTAAAAATCTCTGTATCGCTGTTACATGGGCTAACAATAAATTATCCTTATTTTCTTTAAATAATAAAATCGATATAAGATATATAAATAAATATTTATTAGTAATGAGTTTAAAAGCAACAAACAGTAAAAATTGTTAAATATCGTGAACATTACATATTATATCACTAATATATTTTTTTTGAAAAATGTTATTTTTATTCGACATATTGCTGACAATAATGAAAATCATGAAAAAAAAATGTTCTAATACAGGGATTGTTTACACCAAGCACATGTTATAACAGATATATTCCCACAGATATAACATGTTGGCTGCACACTCGAAAAGCAAACCTCCACTGGATTTTTAAATTGTTTTGGCCTTTTGTCTGTATATCCACTTGCAAACCAT
>JAWQRM010000003.1:0-52318 GCA_033557675.1 Coptodactyla brooksi
CTACGTCGCGATCTCGACCTTCAACAGCGTTCTGAGCTTCCTGGACAGGATGTCCACGGGACGGGATCACCACGCGGGTTTAAGGCGATACGCCGTCGGCGTCCTCCAACCGATCTACGATAAATTCGGTTTCGTCGTCGCCGGTTCGGACAGCCATCTGGATAAACTGACCAAGGCGAACGTGAACGGTTGGCTGTGCAACTTGGGGCACGCGAAGTGCTTGGAAGAGAGCGGAAGGGCGTTCAACTCTTGGCTGGGCGACGCGGACGTCCAGCCGGACATGCAGAGCTACGTGTACTGCTACGGAATGAAGGGGGCGAACCAAAGTCGACACGACGCCGCCGCGGCCAAGTACAAGAGCTCGCGAGAGGACACGGAAAGGGCCAGGATCGCGACCGGCCTGGGGTGCGCCGGGACGGAAGCGGTCCTCGCGAACCTACTCCAGAGCTTAATTCGGGAAGACGCGCTGGTGCAGACCGATAAACTGAACGCGGTCACCTCGGTATACACGAACAACGGTGCTGTCGGTGTGGAGCTCGTCTTGGATTTCCTAACGAAGAACTTCACCGTAATAAACAGCCGGTGGGTATATCCGGACGGTATCGGTAAAAGAAATTTATTAATTTTCATTTTTTTAGAATCGAAAACGCGGCTAGGATCATTAGCGGAATCGCCCCTAGGATAACGACCAAGGAACAACTCGATCAGTTCACAACGTTCGCGATCCAAAATAATCCCGTAATGACGGAAGCGATGCGCAGAACGGTTCAAGCCGCGAACGCGACGGCGCACGACAACCTGGCTTGGCTTAACGTGTACGAACCGGATATCGCGCTGTACTTAAACGCTGCACCGGCTGGTGTGATTGGATCGGCTTTCTTGATGTTCGTGTGCGTATGCGTGTCCACGGTTCACGTTCATTAAGGACTTTTTAAGAAATGTATCTCAGCATTAAAGACCAAGCTGAACAAAATAAAATAAACGTAAAATATGCAAAATCAAACGTTTGTTTTATGTTAACCAACTAATAAACTGTTCAAGAGCTCGATAGATGTTTCTATTGATAAAATCAATTAATCAAAGTCAATTTATAATATATAATAATATATTTATATATTATATTATATTTATTATTTATAGTATATAGTGGTATTTGTCAATACCACTTATTGCCATTTAAATATTCAAGTTTAAATGAATAATAATCGTCAATGGCTTTAACATATTTATTTGTTTTCTGCCTGAAATGTTATTAGAACAATTTTGTGTTCGTGTAGAGAAATGTGAATTCGTGGGGTCCAGTTGAAACAGACTATACAGTCTGTTTCAACAGATGATCGATTCATGCAATAACATTTGACACCCCTGATGATGGCCTAAAGTCGAAGATCGAAACCGGTCAGGAGGGAAATAAATAAATATATTAAAGCCATTGCAGATTATTATTTACTTAAACTTCAATACTAATATTATTTTTATTTATGCTCGAACATAAACTGAATCATAACAACACTAATTATATTTTCCTAAAAATACTATGTTTAATATTTAGTTAACATTTAATATTCATTTAACAAACTTATTTGTATTAATTGCTAGCTTTATCCTTCATGTTGATATAAATTTATTAAAAATATTTACAATTTTATTGTTAATTCTGTATATACCCAATATTTTGATAAGTCAATCATGTGATGTAGAGTAATATGCTTTTTGATAATCTATTCAAGTTATTATTAGCCTTATTATATTACTGAAGGTGCGTAATAACCTAGTCTGTAACCAACTGTTCTTTGCAATTTTCTAAACTTTTGACTTTCTCTACGGTATTGTATTTATTTATGACAGTAGGTACATAAACAGAATCATAGAAAACTAATTGTATCATCATAAAAAAATATCATAGAAAATCATAGAAAACTAAAATACCATATTTAATATTTAAATAAGATTTAATATTTATTTAACGAACATATTTATATTAATTACTAGCTTTATCCTTTAGGTTGACATAAATTTATTAAGAATGTTTAGTATTTTATTATTAATTCATGTGATACAGAATCATGCGATTTTTGATAAGCTATCCAAATTATCATTAACCTCATTATATTTCCAAAGGAGCATAACAACTGAGTCTATAACCGTTTTTTGAAATCTTTCAAATTTTTAATTTCTCTACAATAACAGTATTTTTATTTATGACAGCACATAAACATAAAAATCTTTACTATTTTATAATTAATTTTGTATATATCCAATATTTGGATAAAGCAGTCATGTTATATATTGTATTTCTAAAGATGCATAATAATTGAGTCTATAACTAACTGTTTTTTTCTAATCTTTTAAATTTTTCAATTTCTCTACAATAATATTATTTTCATTTATGACGGCACACAAACACAATCATAGAAAATTAATTGTATCTTCTTAAAAACACCACATTTAGTATTTAATTGACATTTAATATTTATTTAACGAACTGATTTATATTAATTACTAGCTTTGCCCTTCAGGTTGACATGATTTATTAAAAATATTTATTTACTATTTTTTATATTTTACATTTGATATTTATTGACAAATAGAGAAGTTCTATAAGATTTTGACCCATAATAAAATGCACATTACTAACATACTATTAATATTTTCGTCGTAAACGCTTTGCGGTCTCCTCATAGTGACACGCTCACCTTACTATTAGTGATAAGCGAACTTGGTGACTAATGGTTTATTTTACAACAAAAAGCAACAACTACCGATGTTTACGTAATTCGACTTTAAGGTAGTATGGCTTTTAGCGAAACTGGTTACTTATTATTTTTAGCTGTACATCGATATATTATTTACTTATTTCGATAAATCTGTCGTAAGATTAGTCGTCATTCGTATTTATGTTTTATTAACTTAAAATTTAGCTATCAGTGGTCGACGAATCTTTGCAATTACGGATGAACCATTACACAATTTTTCCATTAATAGGGGGCTTTATAATTGACAGCTTTTAATCGTAATTGAATTTCTTCTAGAGATGTTCTGTTCTTTATATTTTTCGTTTTGAAGATTAAGGAATTTATTAGTCTGTACTTTTTCGACGTAGCCGATAAGATAATTCGCAGAAACAAAAGCTTTAAGTCCCATTTTGATTGGTAACAGAGGCAATATATATTCTGCCATTTAATTCTCTGAACATTTCCATTTGGAAATCGTTGGCCAAAAACGTTTTTCCTTTTCGAGTTTCCATCTAGTCCATCACCATTAAAACCTTGCGGCTGGAAATTCAGTAAGGCAATTGGCATTATGCAAGAATAGGTTTTATTGGCAGACGGGATTATCGCGCATTAGGCGCGTCTTATCTAATCAAGATTGAGGTCCGAAAAAAGAATTACTTGGACCGGCAAATTCGCGAGAGTGACATTTCGTAGCGTGTACCGCAGACGATGGGTCCGGCAAAGCTGATTGGGAGCCTGCTTCTGCTCGCGGCAGCAGAAACCGTTCTGGGGCTTCCGACGAATAACGCAACGCGACTCAATGAGGAACCGGATCCGCCGTCGGAAGAGTACCTCCTTCCGGACGACGTGATCCCGATAAGGTACACTATCGAGCTGACCGTGTTGGAAGATTTTCACGTGACCAAACAGTTCACCGGGTCGGTGAAGATTCTGGTGGACGTCAAGAGGAGTACGGATACCATCAGATTGCACTCGGTCGCCATAACGTATCCAGAGGACGGTGACTTTACGATAGAACCTTTACATGAAAAATTGGAAATGATCGCGATAAAGTACCCAGCACGTCTTCCCATCGGACAGCACACGATCGACTTTAAGTCGTTTACCGGTAGACTGAGAACCGAGGACATGAACGGCTTTTACTTAAGTTCTTATGACGATAATAAAGAGTAAGTATTCGAATCAGAAGTAAGCTCTCACTCAGTTCCGCTTGGGGGCTTTAAGGTGGGTGGCCACGACGCAATTCCAAGCGACTCACGCGCGCAAAGCTTTTCCCTGCTTCGACGAGCCGAAGTTCAAGGCCGTTTTCGACATTTCCATAACGAGGCCCGAAGGGTACATATCTTTGGGGAACACCAACGTCAGAGAAACGAGGTAAGTGTTAGAGGAGATTCCTTCGTCATCGTAAACCGTCTCGTTTTCTGCAGGAGAAACGCAAACGGGGGTTTCGTCGACCATTACAAGGACACGCCCAGGATGTCCGTTTACCTCATAGCCTTCATCGTGTCGAAATTCAAAGGCTACGGCGAGACGAACGCCGATGCTGTAGCGCCCAAGTACGACGTCTTCTGCAGGGAAGACGCCCTGCCCACGGCCAAGTACGCGTACGACGTCGGGCAGGACATCCTGGCCGTGCTGGACGATTACGCCGGAATCAAATATTACGACATGGACGCCGTAGAGAAGATGCATCAGGTCGCCTTATCCGATTTTGCGGCCGGGGCCATGGAGAACTGGGGACTGGTGACTTACAGGGAGACCGCCCTGCTGTGGGATCCCGAAGAATCGACCGCGAGCTACAAGGCGAGGGTGGCCACCGTCATCGCCCACGAATTCGCCCACATGTGGTTCGGAAACTTGGTGACGCTGCAATGGTGGTCGTACACCTGGCTGAACGAGGGTTTCGCGAGATACCTGCAGTATTACATCACGAAGGAGGTAAGCAAATTCTATGCAAGTTCTATGCGTATCAATAAAGTTCTAATATTTTACACTTACATTAGAACAAGTTTATATTGTATATTGACCGAACTACGCAGTTGCAACGTAGTAGACACTCAATACATTCATTCATACAGACTTGTATAATATCATAATAACATAATATCATTCAATCCACTTTGACTATTTACCACGAGTGTAACAACAAATCTTAGGTGACAGTTCATCCATTTACAACAAAAAATATTCCATTCAAAGTATTATTGTTTGGTTGGAAAAAATTGAAACCAATAGGAGATTCTTTCATAGCTAGGTAGTAAAAAATCAATGCCTCTATACAAAGTTCCGAAACATAGATTGACTTTCCTACTAAAAGCTAACTAAAATAATGAAAAATCTGCTTTGACTATTTTTCACGAGTTTAATAAAAAAACCCTAGACGTTAGTTCATACATTTACAACAGATTCATTTCAAAGTATTATTAGTTACTGATAAGCCACTAAAGTTACACTAAATTTATCATGGGGCTTTTTAATTGAATAGTTATTCTTTTTTTTTATTATTTGGCTCATTAATTGAGAAAGTTCTAAACTAAATAATTTAAAAACGTCCCATTTTATATGTCAATAAAAACAGGACTTTGGACAAATTTAATTGTAAGTCTTAAAAAATTCTCTAATTTACACAAGGTGTCTGATTGATTTCGATCTCGAGACGCAGTTTTAAAACATGATGAATTGCTGTTTATTGTCGATATGAAATCTATTAAAGATGATGTAAGCACTGTCGGGATGATAACGAGAGATTTAGGATTGAAAGATTGCGAGATTTAAAAGAATTGACGTCAATTTCGTAGGAAGTTCTAGTGCCATCGAGCAACATTGTATCTAGAATGAAATTGTTAATGATAGTTTTCTTTATTTTATTAGTTAAAATTTACACGTATACATTTAATATTGTTAGAGTTAAAAGATTATTTTTAACGGGAAATGTTTGCTTTAATATTAAATTTGCAATGGGAATAAAACAGCACGATACGGCTTTATACGAACTTTATTACTCGCTTTATGCAAACATCGTTCTCACCGCATAAAAACATCTTTTATACGGAAAATAAAATTAAAAGAGCTCGAACGTGAGTCGCGACAAAAACAAGATCTTACTGAAATAACCTGCTTTTTAACAAAAAATGCACTTTGTTTGCTTTAAGATAATATTTTCGTGGGCAATACAAAAATATTTTCATTTTATCAACAAGTTATCAGATGTGTCACGACCATCAATCGTATACACTTAATATTGTTGAAGATAAAGTTTATTTTTAATGCAAAGTGTATTTGTTTTAGTGTTTGCGTTTAAATTTTTAAAAGAAATAAAATAGTATAATACAAGTATGACACGCAACAAAAATTCAAAAGGATTCGTTTTATTGCTAAACGCCAGATATACCCGTAACTTAATCAACAGTTATCTATATGACTTATTTGCTTCAAGCTTATATATAAATTGCTACGTTGTCTTTATTGTACCCCTGGAATTTGTCAATACCTTTGCGTTAAAATTAATCTTTGAGTAGACCAAAGAATTATTAGATATGTAATTACCATCAATCATAGATGTTAATATTGTTGGAGATTATGGTTTTCATGACTGTCTTCAATGATTTTAATAACAAAGCTTGGATGACAGTTCATTCATTTAAAGAAAAAGATCCCTTTCAAAGTATTATAACACAGCTAGTCACCCTAAACTTTTCGTGGAACTTTGACAGAAAAGATTGAGAAGCCTTATATTTATAAAGAAATATAAGTCATCTCAATACCGTGAAAGGAACATCTTTGTATTAGAAGAGTTCTATTAGACTTTCGTAACTGGGTGCGAAAGAATCAATTCGCGATATAAAATTGCAGAAAATAAATTGACTTGTCTACTGAAAGCTAAGGTTGCAGGTAGCCTTAAATTGAAATCAACGCTTCTTTAACACGATGAAAACCGCTGGGTACTTAAAAATTACGAAAATCTACTTAGACTATCTCCTGCGAATTTAACGACAAAGCCCGGATGACAGTTCATCAATCAGGTTACATGAAGGTGGTCGTAATTGGCAGGTTTCTCGTCTTACAAATAAAATACTTGATTGGTTTTTAAGATTTTTTTATTTTATTTTATTAATTAAGGTAAATATGATATTATTAGAGGATATTAGTTACGCGACGACCGACTACTAATGAAACGTTCGTTTTATAGTAAACAAGAGCGCGACACGACGTCTCTTCGGCGCGACTTAAGGGCGCCGGGCGGCTTTACGGAACGAATTAAAACGTTTAACGTCGTATTAAACAAAATAAACACTAACAGATATAAATACACATATGTATACGAAAAACTTAAACTATTTTTATGTATGTAATACAAAACATAGACTATAGACCGTAACAATTTCACCATTGTTACTGCACAATAAATAATTCTGTAACTTCAGTAATTTGTGTAATACTGAAGTTAGGGCTCTGTAGGCACATGACTATCAATAGAAGCATATTCATCTAAATCAAATGTAATGTTAAGATATCGTTTTTCTTTGACAAGGTCGAGACGACGTGGGAACTCGAAAGACATTTCGTCGTCGAACAGCAACAGTCCATCTTCGTTTCGGACGCGATATCGACCACCCAGGCGCTGACTTCCGCCGCTTACACGCCCGGCGAAATCAGCAACAAGTTCGCTTCGGTTTCGTACAACAAGGGGGCCTCCATCATAAGAATGATGAACTACTTCTTCGGGGAGGAGAACTTCAAGACGGGGATCAGGGATTACTTGAACGCGAAGTGAGTTTACCTCTGAAATAACCCGGTGCGTAACGAACGAGTTTGCGATGTCTACTACATTGCAGCTGCGTAGCTCGGTAAATATACAATGACACGAATATTTGTAATACTGCGTACTTGGCAAAACAACGGTTGCACTGCTTTATGTACGTCAAGGTAATGTATACAGAAATATGACCTAGCATTCCATTACAGTTCATTTAGTACCGGTACAATACGTAATTAACCTCTTGTTTAACTTCTTGCAATTCTTCCAGCGTGTACGAAAATACGGAACCGAAACAGCTGTGGGAGAGCCTGAGCAAGGCGACCCAAGACGTGGACCTGCCGGCCGACCTCGCGACCATCATGAAAGCCTGGACGGAAGAGTCGGGTTTTCCGGTTATTACGGTGGAAATGTACGGAGATAACGCCGTATTAACGCAGAAACGGTTTTTGTACACGGGCGACACGAGCGACACCAAATGGTACGTGCCCATAACCTTCACGACCTCACACGAGAAAGAATTCGATAAGGAGGAAATACTGTGGATGAGGCCGACGGGGGGTTACGTAATCGAAAACGTCCTCCACGGGGCGAGCAGCGGTTGGCTCCTGGTGAACCTCAACGAGAACGCCTACTACAGGGTGAACTACGAGGACAAACTTTGGGACGAACTGACGACCGGCCTGAACAAATACGAGTTCGACGGTATCCCGGTCGTGAATAGGGCCCAAATCGTCGACGACGTCCTGAATTTGGCGCGAGGCGGACTCGTCACTTACGGGAGGGCTCTGGACGTAACGTCGTACCTGAAGGACGAGGTGGAATACTACCCGTGGTATTCGGCATTCAGCGCCTTCTCTTACATCAGGAGGAGGAGGGGACGCTACGATCATCTAGAGGTAAGCAGAGAGGAGGAAGGCTTGCGGAACGTGCCAAGAAGGGGTAATGCGATTTCTTCTGTTTAGAATCACATCCGCACGATGATGTCGAAGTTGTACGACAGCGTGTCGTTCGAAATCACTAACAACGATCCCCACGTCACCATCCTGAAGACGGCGCTGGCCCTGCAGTGGGCTTGCGACCTGGAAATTGAAGATTGCGTGGCAAAGGCCGCCGAGAAATTCGAGGATTACAAGAGCGGCGAAAAGTAAGGTCGCCCTGCCCGACCTAAGGTAGCGCGATTCGAACTGTTTTCTCGTCTTCAGGGTGGACCCGAACCTCAGGAGCATCGTCTACTGCACGGCCTTGCGAAACGCCCCCGACAGGACCGACTGGGACTTCTTGTGGGACGTTTTCAAGAGGACCACCCTCGCGACCGAACAGGTGACCATCCTGAACGCGCTCGGCTGCACCAGAGACGAAGACGTCCTGAAGGAGTACCTCGCGATGTCCATATCGGAGGATTCGGGCATAAGGAGGCAGGACGCCAGGGCCGTTTTCAACGCGGTCCTCGCGGGAAATTTGAACGGCGTCGACGTCGCCTTCGAATTCTTCACCGAGAACCTCGTGCAGATGAGCGATTAGTAAGCGATTTTCGTCGGGTCTCCCCTCGTTTGCAGTTCCTTTTTCCCTGTTTCAGCTACGGAGGCATGAACGACCTATCGTCCATCATCAACGGCATGGCGGACAGGTTCACGACCGAAAAGCAAATCGACGATTTCGAAGCCTTCGTCACGGCGAACACGGAATTACTCAAAGATGGCGCGGAGCAAATAGCTAACGCCATAGAAAACGCCAGGGCCAACGTAAAATGGGCCCAATCGGAATTAGACGATTGGTTGGAAAAGGCGTACGGTTCGGCGACGTCCGTTACTCTGAATACCTCCCTGTTCTTCGTAATTTTAGCTTCCATCTTGTACAGTCTTGTGTGGTAGATGTTAGGTACGGTTGTAGTATTAAAAATAAATGTGTTGACCAATTTATTCAAAGATTAAGACAATATAACACTTTTAAGAATACTTATGTTTTCTTCTTTGTTTCGTGTTGCACATTATGGGTTCAATATTTCTTCTTTCCTGATTAATGTACATTACTTTTTCCGTTTTTTTCCTTATTACTACTTCAGCATATTTAGGTGTTACTCGGTTTTGCAAGCACTGTTTTTGAACCATATACAACAAGAACCTTTATAATAATACGTTATGTTTTATAATTAGTCCCGAACTTTAAATGACAATTTATCTTTTTGCATTTTTATAAACCACCTGGTAAAAATATAATTTCCAACTAGACCAATACTTCAATTAGAAAACTCTATCTTTATATCTGCTAGGAGATTTTTGAAACTTCGCAACGGCTTTACAAGAACAGATTTAATCCTGAATTAAAAGAAATGAGGACAGGACTGTGCTTATTAAACCCGTTAAGCACACTGTAATGTCTTGCAAAATAAATGTACAGAAAGAATTAACCACTCAAAGATTAATTTTAACGTAAAGGTATTGACAAATTCTAGGTGTGCAATAAATAGAACGTAGCAATTTGTAAAAATAAGCTGGAAGCAAATAAGTCATATAGATAACTGGTGATTAAGTTACAGGTACATTTGGCATTTAGCAATTATACGAGTCATCTATCCGTTTAGATTTTTGTTACGTAGTGTTATTTATATTTCACAATTTTATTGCTTTCAACAATTTAAACGCAAACTTTAAAATAACTACACTTCACATTAAAAATAAACTTTATCTACAACAATATTAAGTGTATACGATTGATGGCTGTTACGTGTCTGATAATTTGTTGATAAAATGTTGTATATTATTATTTTCCCAATAAAAAGGTTGCCTCTTTAAAGCAACAAGGTGCATTTTTCTTTAAAAAGTTATTTAGCAAGATAAACTTTTTGTTAGAAAATCCTGTTTTTGTTGTGACTCACGTTCAAACCCTTTCAATTTTATTCTTCGTATAAAAAATTCATTTTTCTGCACTGGGAGCAATTTTCACATAACGTGAACAATAAAGTTAAGTCAGTCATAAAACTTTTTAGGTTTCCGACGCACACAATGCCACATCATACCTTTTTATTCCCATCGCAAATTTAAATCATTAAAATAAACATTTTGCATTAAAAATAAACTTTAACTCTAACAATATTAGGTGTATACATATAAATTTTACTAAAAAATATTCGTTCACATTGAAATTCATCGAAAAATTATTATTATAGTTTTATTTTAAGAAAATAACGAAAAATATCATAAATAATTTCTTCGTATATACAATATTTTTTAATAGCATTATAACTTAAAATGGATGTCAATTCTTTTAAATCTTGCCGAAGCTGTGCCAATTAAATATGTCCCATATTCTAAATCTTTCCTTGCCATTACGACAATGTTTACATTGTTGATGGATTTCATTTCCAGTATGAAGCAATTCATCTTTGAAACTGTGCCATGAGCAGAGCCCGTATTTCTAAGCATTAAGCTTATTATAAATATTATAATCAGATACATTTTCTATTCAAATCTCTACGAATTGTGTAAAAATAAGTAATTTGACAATAATGTTTATTTGCTTTTTTTTTATTTGAGAAAAAAAATATTAATTCAATTAAAAAGCTCCATAAAAGGTCTCGGATAACTAGGTGCCAATAATACTTTGACTTGAATCTTTTACTGTAAATGGATGATACGGGGTTTGTTATTAAAACAAACTGAATAAAATATAATAAGACATTTGCATTCGTTGCTTTACAATGAAAAGCTTAAGACTAGGACTGGGCTTATTGAACATTTATACTGTATACTGTAGAAGCAGTCATAAAATGTGCAAAAAGACATCTAGCGAATTGCGGTGTGCTGCACTTTCGATTGACAAATATTATAATGAACTTAATGGATGACGAACGACATTCGCATTCTGCGTTCGTATATTTCGCACATAACAACTCTATTAAATACCAACTGCAATTCTCCCACACTTATTGAGATTCCTCTCTTGCAAGGCGTATTCACGTAAATATATAACGGTTTAGAGAATGCAGAATAATTAACAGATTAATTAAGCCCCGTGTTTGAAAGCTTAGACTTTTGAAACTACCCCACATTCATTTGCAATGTTCAACGCAATGTCTCCATATTTCTGGTGGCAGGAAAGTCTTTGTCTCACAGCATAATTGTACTGCATCGTTTAAAGACTTGAAATAAAATTATTAGTGTTTTGTTCTGTTAGTTTCTTGTTCTGACCGTTAAAACTTCTTTCATATTGGCAATAAAACTGAATCGTAAGAAAGAGTCACGTATCCGTCGCAAAACGTTTCGGTAATGTTATCATAGAAAAATATAGGTTTTGCAAATGTGAAACTATTTTTCTAGAAACTTACCGTATCGGCCTTGAACGATCGACATTTTTTTTGCAGCAAGGCATTCCTGCAATACTCCCACTATCTGCTAGTGCGCCACAGCTAGTTTTCACTGCACAATTCAGACAAAGTTTGCACGCATGAAGTTGACGATGCGTTGTTCGTTCGCCGTAGCGCTCCTGGTGCTGTTTTCCCCAGGAATTTACGGCGTCAAGGATGAGAAAGACTACAGACTGCCGAAAACGGTCAAACCCGTGTCCTACGAAATCGAGGTGGCGGTAGAGGCGGATTTTTACAGCACGAAAAAGTTCAGGGGCCTGGCGAAGGTGATCGTGAACGTGCTGGAACAAACGTCGACGATCGTCATGCATTCCGCCAACATTACGTACGAAAAGTCGACGGAGTACAAAGTCAGCTTCGAGGAGGACGTGGAAAAGATGACTTTGACGTTCGAGAGGCCTTTGAAGGCGGGATTGCACGCCTTGGAATTTAGTTACGAGGGGGTACTGCACGAGGACATGAGCGGATTCTATCTGAGCTATTACGAGGACGAGCGAAGCAAGGAGAGGCAGTGAGTAGAAAGAGAACCGGAAACGGAATGCGTTTTGAATGGGATCGCGTTACAGGTGGATGGCGACCACCCAATTTCAAGCGACGTACGCCAGGAGGGCTTTTCCCTGTTTCGACGAACCGGAATTCAAAGCGGAATACCAGATTAACGTGACGAGGCCTCTCGAATACAATTCCCTGTCGAATTCGGTTTTGACTCGTACGACGTGAGGTTTTCTCCTTTCCCGAAGTAATCGCGGACAGTAATACGATATTTTTCTAGAAATTCGTCGAAATCTGCGACGGACGTTTACGCGAAAACGCCGAAAATGTCGTCGTACCTCGTCGCTTTCGTAGTTTCCAAGTTCGAGGGGTTCGGTCGAATGAAGGGGCTCCCGAACAAGGAGTACGACGTTTATTGTACCGAAGCGACGATGAAAATCGCTGCCCACGCTTACAACGTCGGCGAGAAGCTCATAGACAGGTTATCGAAGTACACCGGAGTGAATTATTACGAGGCAGGTATCCCGAAACTGTACCAGGTGGCGATCCCCGATTTTTCGGCCGGGGCCATGGAGAACTGGGGATTGGTGACGTTCAGGGAAACGGATTTACTGTTCGACAAAGAAGAATCCCCCGCGAGCAGCGAACCCAGAGTGAGTACGGTCATAGCGCACGAATTCGCGCACATGTGGTTCGGGGATATGGTCACGACCGAATGGTGGTCTTCGACGTGGCTCAACGAGGGCTTCGCGGAGTACTTTTGCTATTTAATGACGGAGGAGGTACCCTTTAAAGTTCTACCCCGAACAATGTTCAAATACCTTCTTCGTTCCAGGTCGAAAAAAAATGGGAAGTGATGAAGCAGTTCGTCATCAAGGATCTGCAGGACATCCTTTACACGGACGCGCTGTCCGAGACCGTAGCCCTGACGTCAAACGCGTCGTCCCCGGAAGAAGTCGCGGACAAGTTCAGCAGTTTGACTTACGCGAAGGGAGCTGCCGTCGTCAGGATGCTGCACTTCGTGATGGGAGATAAACCGTTCCTGCTGGCGGTCAGGGAGTACATCAAAACCAAGTAAACCGTTTTGACGAGTTTCACGAAATAGCCCTTAACCCTTCGTTTCATAATTTATAAAAAACGAAAAAAATGTGTAATAATAACTTAAGATTCCTTAAATAACGCTAACGAACTAACATTTTTGGAAAAATAACTATATTTAATGTTGCAAATTTGTAACAATGTCGAAATCCATTACGAAAGTTTGTAAACATCCGCGTTATGTTGCGTTGAACATTCTAAAACAATTTTTATCTATTGTTGAACACAAAGGAACATCACATTTTTCACATTGTAATACATAAGGTATTACAATTAACAAAAAACTTCAAAATGTACAGGATAAATGTGAGACAACTCAAATTTCACTCTTTTTAAATGGAACACCCTGTATATTTTTCCTTGTTGATTTTCTCTCTCTTACACGATCAATTTGATATAAGGTTATGATAGGTCATACTGGCCTGTTTTTAACACCCTGTACATACAACCAGGTATTTGATTGTCATTCTTTTCTGCGACGTCAAGTATTTCAAAAAGGTGTCGTTCTTTGAATTTTATTCAAAAAAAAATAAATGGCACACCCTATATTTTTTACGTTCATTGGAAGCGCCTTGAAGTGCTCTTTCAATTTTCTTAAGTTTTCCCTGTACATAAATTTAGTAGTTCCTGAGATATTGAGGGGTATTTTAATTCAATGGTCGTAACCCTGAATTGGATTAAAATATCTCCATTATGTCCATGAAAATTGTTTGTTTAGCCCAGGTAAAATAAGCTTGATTTTATGGAGATTGTCATACCGGGGATTATTTTTTTCAAGCATTACATTGTTATCGTTGAAATTAAGAATTACCCAAGAATTTTTATACTTATACAGTAGTCATATTAACAGGTTTATTGAGATCCTTCTGAGTGGCTGAACAAATTGGTGTCATTGACTATTATTAGTCTAATTAGTTCTGACGTAAAAAAATTACAGAGCGTTTCAAAATTCAATATGTCAGTTATTAATTCTAAATTTTCTCTAAAAGTCAGGCTTCCCCTACTTTGTTTTTTTTTCTAAAATATATTTATTTCAACCTGTCTAGATTTAGCAGGTTTATTGAGATCCTTCTGAGTATCTGAACAAGTCTAATTAGTTCTAATGTAAAAAATATCATAGGGCACTTCAAGATTCAATATATTAGTTACTAATTCTAAATTTTCTCTAAAAGTTAGGCTTCCTCTTCTTCTTTTTTTTTTAAATATATTTATTTCAGCTTGTCTAGATTTAGCAGGTTTATTGAGATCCTTCTGAATGTCTGAACAAATTGGTGTTATTGACTATTAGTATAATTATTTCTAATGTAAAAGAAATATCATAGGACACTTCAAGATTCAATATATTAGTTATTAATTCTAAATTTTCTCTAAAAGTTACCCTTTCTTTTTTTTTTCTAAAATATATTTATTTCCATCTGTCTAGATTTTAAGTTATTTAGGACCTACATTTTCAATATTTAGTCCTACTTCTTCTTCTGCTATGGATTCTGTTTGAACTTTCTGCATTCACTTTCATCTTCCGGTAAGTATTCGGGATCTACTAAATCGCCTGTATCGGAAAAGTCGAACCCATCTTCACTTAGGTCATTCCTAAGGTTATTCCTAAAAGTTCAGCCTCTGTCAAAGGCTTAGGTCAGTCCTTCTTGCATGAACATATTCTCTACTGAAATAAATTTAAAATTGAAAAACATTCATCATGCCGCAAGTGTGCAACAATATTTTTATTGCTGACAGATACTACACAAAATATAAGAAAAAATCACACAAAGTACGCATTAAATACGGTATATTTAATACTATTTTTGTAAATATTATCTTCAAAAATATTATTTTTTATACGGTGACTTATCATATGACAGTGACTGTCATTTGATTTGTTTTATTTGACAAATCAAGTGACTTGTCAAATAACAGGTAAACACAGACAAGAAAAATACTTAGAATTACATTTTTACTAATATTGGAATGTTGCAAATATGTTACGGTATGCTGTATAGTCTTCCCAGTTTGTGATGGGTTTTATGATCTTCTACAACCCATAGCTTTACTAGCACGCCATTAAGCAGAGAATGGTAACTCTGTACCAAATAAGTACAGGACAGAACTTGGTATTAGGATGTTTTAATTAATTAACTAAAAATTAATTAATTAAAGTAATTAAAAATGAATTAATTAAAATAATTAATTAAATTAAATTAGTTAATTAAATTTAATTTAATTAATTTAATTTTGTAATTAATTAAATTTAATAATTTAATACCAAAAGTGTGTAACAGCTGACATTTTCAGCATGTACAAAAATACGAAACCTTCCGATTTGTGGAAAGCGTTCGCGCGGTTCACGGAAAAGGACCGTCTACCGGAAAATGCCAAGTTAGAGTCCGTGATGTCTACCTGGACCGAACAACCCGGATTTCCCGTCATCCGCGCCTCCGCAAACGGCAGCAGTGTAGTTTTGACGCAGGTACGTCTTGAAGCCGGCGTCAGACGATAAAAGTTGCACAAAAGTAGCTGCCATATTAGTTGTATGACAGTAAATGTTAAGAAATATTTATGCAACAGTCTGGCCGATACCTTTTATAACAGTTCGAAGTAAACATGCTTTATACTAAGAGAATAATTAATCTAATTAAACTAATAATACTAAGGAAAAGAAAACAAGATGTTAAGTTATTAAAAACCAAAAGATATTGTCGTTTTAAATTAATTATAATAACATTCAGCTACTGGAGATAGCCAGTAATCATTAGACTATTTGACTGGAGTTAGAAGAAGTACAAGTCTTATGGTCTGACGCCGGCTTAAGTATCCGTTACTATAGAAGTAACGTTTTCTTGTCTATTAATCTAGGAAAGACTTTTATATAATAAAACGGCGAAAGGTGCGAACCTCAAGTGGTACGTTCCGATCACGTTCACCACCTCGTTGAATACCAACTTTGGCGACGATACCGTATATTGGTTGACGCCGAATAATACTTCTTACGCGCTGGAGGGGATTTTGCAAGACGAGAACGTTTGGTGCGTAATCAATTTGAGACAGTACGGATTCTACAGGGTGCAGTACGACGATAACCTCTTCGGGAGGATCGATAGGGTTCTAAAGTCCGACGATTTCACGACAATCGAACCTCTGAACAGGGCGCTGCTCGTCAACGACGCGTTCAATTTGGCCAAGGCCGGTCTAATGAAATACGGTACCCTGTTGGACATGACGCTGTATTTAGAGCGAGAAACCAATTATTACCCGTGGAAATCGGCGTTTACCGGATTCGCTTATTTGAAAACGCGCAGCGCTTCCGATAAAAAATTACTGCAGCACATTTCGACGATGATGACCAAATTATACGAGTCCGTATCGTTCGACGTAACGCCGGACACACCTTACATCGAAATATTGAAAACCGAGCTCGCGTTGAGTTCCGCTTGCAGCCTCGGACACAAGGACTGCCTTCGGAAGGCGAGCGCCCTATTCGAGGAATATAAGCTCGGGAAACGGTAAGTAATTTCGGTCGCTCGAGTTTAGGTTTAAAACTTTCCCTTCGCAGCGTCAACCCGAACATCAGAGAAGTGGTCTACTGCAACGCGATCCGCCAGTCGCACACCAGCGAGAACTGGAAGTTCCTGTGGGATCGGTACCTGAACACGTCGCTCGCCCACGAAAGGGAGATCATGCTGCGCAGTTTGGGCTGCACCAAAGACAAAAACCTCCTGAAGGATTACCTGAAGAAGTCGATCACGAAGGATTCCGGCATCAGGAAGCAGGACGCGCACACCGTCTTCCACGCGGTCCTCTCGGAAACTTCGGTCGGCTATCGAGTCGGGTACAACTTTTTCAAGGACAGGATTAAGGACATCAGCAAGTATTACGAGGGCCTGGGCGCCGTATCCGACGCGATACACACCATCGCGGGTCTCATCACGACGAAAGAACAACTGCAGGACGTGAGTAACGTTAATCTTTACTTTTTCTTACTAACACGGGAATCAATCAAGCTGGAATGTATAGCATTAAATTCAATATTAAAAATCCTTTAAAATGAGCCCAAACTCGATGGGGTTATCTCTTTCGGTTTCCGAGATATCCCAAAACGCGACGGAAAATTTCAAGAAACAAATGACTGTCGCCGAAGTTATTTCTTCGATTTTCTCGGTAACTATAAAAGACAAGTACGGAGTGTTGCATATCAAATTAAAGGATTTTTTGCGAGGATTCAGAAAAGAATTGTTTGGAAAGCAAACCAAGATTTTCTTACTAACATGGGAATCAATCGAGCTGGAATGTATAGCATTAAATTCAATATTAAAAATCCTTTAAAATGAGCCCAAACTCGACGGGGTTATCTCTTACGGTTTCCGAGATATCCCAAAACGCAACGGAAAATTTTAAGAAACAAATGACTGTCGTCGAAATTACATCTTCGATGTTCTCGGTAACTATAAAAGACAAGTACGAAGTGTTACGTATCAAATTAAAGGGTTTTTCGAGGGGAATATGAAAAGATCTATTTCACTTAAGCGATTTTAGATTCCAACTAAACCGGTTTGGAAATATTATTCGGAGAAAAATAACTTGATACGTTGGTGTTTGGACCTGTTTGGGCAACGAAAATTTAATTTACAGTGAAATTGTTTAAAAATACGTTCGAAATCCACATAATTAAATTCGTTGCTAAAAATTCTTTAAAAACTATACTAAACTCGACCGGGTTATCTCTTTTTTTTCCGGGCTAACCTTAAAAATTCAATTATATTAATTTGAAATATACACCGTTAAATTCCTTATTAAAAATCCTTTAAAATGACACCAAACTCGACGGGGTTATCTCTTTTGGTTTCCGAGATATCTCTAAAGGCAGCGGAAAATTTTAAGAAACAAATGCCTGTCGCCGAAGTTATTTCTTCGATTTTCTCGGTAACTATAAAAGACAAGTATGGCGTGTTGCATATCAAATTAAAGGATTTTTTGCGAGGATTCAGAAAAGAATTGTTTGGAAAGCGAAAGAATTTTTTTTTACTAACATGAGAATCAATCAAGCCGAAATGTATCGCATTAAATTCAGCCAAAAGTAAAATCGATACGTAAAGCCTCTCTTTTCGTTTCAGTTTGAAAAGTTCATCAACGAGCACCCGCACGAACTCAAGGAGGCCGTCAAGCAGATCAACAACGCGCTGGAAAACGCAACGGCCAACTTAAACTGGCAGAAGGAAGAAGTGTTAAGTTGGCTTTCGGGTCGTTACAGTTCGGCCGCAACTTCGACGGCGTCCGTCGTTTTCGTAATCGTAGGATTGGTCTTTACCCGATACAGTTTAACATAAAATTATTATTATATCGCGTGGGCTTATGGATAACCTTACCCCGAAATAAAAAGAAACCCGTTTTCGATATCGTTTTATTATCTTATCCGCTACGCCATAAATTATCGGTATTAATAACTACATGATTATTTAAGTAAGACAAGGTAACAATCTAATTAATAGTTTTAAGTAAGTTTCTCGAGAATACTAACTGTACTCTTGGATGGACAGCCACGATATAATGTGACCCAAATTGGTCTTTCTCCAGATCAGGTTCGCTTCGGCCTTCTCGATCATCTGATCTATCAGCCGTCCCCCTACGGAGAACTCTTTCTTTCGAATTTTAGCTAAATTTTTTATCTAAAAAAGTGTAAGGTGTATTTTAAAAATTGTAATAACAATTCTTCCTTACGTCGTCTAATTCTTCCTGCGTGGGGTACAAAGTAATGCACTTCTTGATGATCCCGGAGATTAAGGTGGCAGAACCCATGCTGTAACGAAATAATTTTAAAAAATTACCAAAGAAATTGATTTTTTCAATTAGAAACTGACTATTTCTCAATTCGCTCCCAGTCGGACTTTAAGAAACCGTAAGCGATGTGCTCCCCGACGATGCTCTCCGTGACGCTGCTAAATATTCTCTTGGAATCGTGCTTTCGCAGGCCGGAACCTTCCGTGATCGCCCACTCCAAGTACCGTCTCAAAATCCAAGGTTCCCTGGAACAACCCAACCCTGACAGTAACAGTTCTTTTTCGGTCGCTACTTCCGTCTTCAGGTAACGCTCCCAGGCGAAATCCCACTCCTCTTGGCCCCCGGCCTTTATGGCGTGACAGTAGACTATGCTCCTCAAGTTTGGCGAAATGCTAGAGAAAGAAATCACATCGAAGATACTTTAATACGGTACAATTAAACAGTTTTCGTATATTTTATAAATTTTGGTAAACTATTCGAAGTGCATCATCAGTAGTAAACTTACAAAGGATATAACTAGTTTACAAGGAAAATTATACAGGTTCTAAAATCTTATAGTAAAAATTTAAAGTTGTTATTAAATCATATCATTAATTAATAATAATAATAAATTAAAATTTGCAGAACTTATCACGAATCCTTTAACTGAACATACTGAAAACTTGGAAAGTTTGCAATAACCAATTTGGGAGCTATTGGATAAAGTATTCTTTTAATACAACTTCGAGAGCAACTTTGGTTACGAGTTTCTGGAAAATTGTTTCGTGAACTTTCTTTAATTTTTGTAAAAACTATTACCAATATTTGGAAAATTTCCAGTACTCAATTTGAGAGCTATTGTATACAGTGTCTTTTTAATAAAACCTTGTAAAAGCTTAAACCTAGAAGAATTAGACTTATTTTATAATTTCGTTAATAATATTAATAATAAAGTAAAATTTACAAAAGAAATTGAAACCGATAATACTCTAAACTTCTTGGACTTAACATTAAGCAAAATTAATAATAAATTCCATTTTGACATATACCGTAAACCCACTTCTATTCCTATGGTTATTCCATAAAATTCTGAACATTCCTCAGAACACAAACTTTCTGCTTTTCGTTTTTTTAACGAGCCTATGGACATGCCCTTAACAATGAAAATAAAAGGAAAGAGTTGGTTTACATTTATAAGTTAGTTAACCAATTTGGTTTTCCAATAAAATATATAAATAAACGAGAACAAAACACAAAAATTAAGTATGACCCACTTTATACAAAACCCCATTTTTTTTTAAGTTTAAAAAAATTCTGAAGAATTACAATATAAAGCCAGCTTACAAAACTATGTCTATTTATAGCCTCCTTGCTAATTACAAACAACCTAAACCTGGTTCAGAAAAAATGAAATCCATTCAATTAAATGCTTTAATTCTCATTGTATTTAGATTGGACAGATGGGAAGGAAGTTAAAAACGAGATTGGCATAGCATAGAAATAGAAATACCTCTAGTTTATACAACCACCAATTCACTACTGGACATAAAATGGATTTTGTGAATGCAAATGTCTTACACTCATGCAATAAAGGAAAACGCATGGACTTATTGGAACAATTTAAAATTTTTCAAATTTTAAAAAAGTCAAATCGTTAAACGAACAAACAGAATTTTTAGAGAAACCAATATTTAGAGAAACCATTCTTATAATTTTATCTTCTGACCTAAAATTTGAATATATATTTTAATATATTATTAATAATTTAATAACAACTTTAAATTTTTACTATAAGATTTTAGAACCTGTATAATTTTGCTTGTAAACGTTCTATTGTACCTTTTGTTAAAATATCCTTTGTAAGTTTACAACTGATGATGCACTTCGAACAGTGCGAAACGCCTGTAAATAAAATTTGAAGAGCAAGAAAAAGAGATTTTATCAAACTTTATTTATCTTAATTATATTTTATCAAACTTTGAATAACTATAACTTGCAAGATAGATACATCTGATTATATTTTTTTTTGTTCAAACTAATTGAGTAAACAAAATGTTTATTCAAGCATTTTTATTTCCTTTATTGATCATAATGACCAAATCAATCAATGATCATCTGTACCTCATTTCCTAGTAATTACTAAATGTAGACCACAAGAAAGTCGTGAAAAGGTAGAAAAGGAAAAAGAAAAGAAGCAATATATCGAAGAAATAAAAGAAAGCTCAGCAAGTAATGCAGAAGATTAAAATACTGAAGAGGCACGGGAAATAATAAAAAGAATAGTCACGAAATCTGATGAACAAATAAGCAAAATGTTTAAACCGAAAAATAATGAATTGCAACAAAGAGAGCTAGAATACATTAAAAAAGTAATGTAAAAGAAATAACACTAGACCAGTAAAAATTAGCAAAGACCCAATGGGAAAAATATTTCGAGAAATTGTATCAAGACGAAGATATATATCAACGATATGATTTTGAGGATGAAACGCTCGAAAATGCAAACGAGGTAGATGAACCCCAATATGAACAAATGGTAAAATACACAGCAAAATTACAAAGCCACTGGAAACGATGTGGTATGTGGAGAAATGATTAATTATACTTTTGTTTGTCATATAAGCAAAAATGAATGGTATCAGTGCAATCAACAAGAACTCTATACAATTATAGAACTACAGCAATAATTGCTGAATCTGCAGCATACCTGAGAAGAATCTTCCACCTATTAGAAGTAGAAACAGAAAGTAGAGGGGTAGTGGTGAACAAAGTTTATGAGCAAAGATAAGAGGACGAATCCTATTTTCAAAACTGGAAGATTATATTTCGAAGAATGGAAGAATACAATTAGGATATAGAATGAGATGAGATAAAATGAAGTGAACACTGCTTTAGAAAGAGAGAGGGAGATCAGATGAAGATTTTTGAAAGAAAGATGATCGAATGGATAATGGGTAATAAGAATGAAGAAAGAAAATTGCAAAAGGAGGAATTTGGACAATGATGCAACGGCTAAAATTTATAAGGAATGTAAAGCTGATATGCAGTTGTTTCTCCTCTAGAAAACTCCATAGTTTTGATATTTGGGACTGGAAATATGTTAGTAATTCAGGAGTTAAATTCAATTGGATCGTTAGTAAGTTGTAAATAAGGCTCTAAACGTTTATCTAAAAGTTAAAATTACGGATTGATGTGGTCTGGATCGGCGGAAGTCCTCCACTTCTGGAATTCGTTTATGGAGTTAATTATGCAATCCTTGTGGCCAAGTTTGCAAGCCCTCAGTAGCATCTCCCAACGGAGGTGCACCCTGAGCGAGGAGTCCGTCGGTTTCTCGCGGAACCCGACCTCCTTGTAGAGGCCTTCGAGCAAGTGCAAGATGTACTTCTGCAAAGGAAACATCCAGATTATCGCGAGCTTCGGAACGCGAGGTTTTCCGTACCTTGTACAGGTCGAAGTGGCCGGTCCTGCTGAAGATGTTGTGCAGGTAATCGAACGTGATGAAGGCCGACCTCCACGGGACGCTCTCGCGTTCCCGCACCAAATATTTCGTGACGTTAAGGGCGACGGCGTAGTCTAGGTAACCGCCGTTAGCTAAATTGAAGGAATCGTCCAGCAGTTGAGCCCTGTTCTTGGGATCGATCTTCAAGTGACCGCCCTCGGAGGTCAACTGTTCTATTAACAGATCCCAGTTGGTTCGGTCGTAATTGACCCTGTAGTAACCGGTCTGGTTGACGTTTACCAACAGCCAGTGGTTCTTCGGTATATCGAGGTTTACGACCGCCTCGGGCACAGCTTTCAGCCACAACCTCTTCTCCTTTGACTCGTCCTTCGAGATGTAAGTTAGCGGTACCCACCACAACGTGGAATCGGCTCCGGTCGAGTTTCCCGCGACGAAGAACCTCCTCTGTTCGAAGTGGAGCGCGCCGTTGTAGTCCCTGGTCGCCGTTACGATCGGAAACCCGGTTTGCAGGGTCCAAGAGTCCATGATCGCCTTCACGGTCATGTCCGGTTCGAGGACGCGATCGCGGTGCGCCTGATCCGTGAGGAACCTCCACAGGTCGTCCTGTTCCGCGTTCGAGTACTTCCTGTCGTCCAGGTAATCCGTGAGGGCCGTGCGGAAGATCGGCGTGGTCAGGAAGTGCTCCATCATCCTGATGATGGCCGCGCCCTTCGCGTACGATATCATGTCGAAGATGTCGTTTATCTCGTTCGGGTTCCCGACGACGACCGACACCGGGTGCGAAGATTTCAACGCGTCCAGCGTCAGTACGACCTGGAGCTCCTGGACCACGAACTGGTCGAGGATCTTCAGGTCCGGACACACGGCGTCCACGCTCAGGTACTCCATGAACGTCGCGAACCCCTCGTTCAGCCAGAGGTCGTCCCACCACAGAGGAGAAACCAGGTTACCGAACCATTGGTGCGCCAATTCGTGCGCCACCACGATCGCCACTATTTGCATGTTCAGCCTGGTGGACATTTCCGGTTCGTACAGCAGGACAGCTTCCCTGAAACAAAAAGATCACTTCATTCATTTTTTTTACTAGATTTGTGGGTTTGGTACCTTTGGTTTTGTAGTCACTGAACCAAAGAAGAAATTAACAGGAAATGTTAGCATCATCAGAAGTGACAAAAGACTAGCTAACACAAACAAATAATCTCAAACCAAACATATCTATAACCATAATTATATTATAATTTATTCCAATTACTAATAGTAACATTATATCAACGAACTGAAATTTCCAATCTCAATTTATAATAACTTATTCACAACCAGTATAATTATCCCACAGAAATTATAATAATAGTAATAATAAATTGTATAGACAAATAACTAATACGACATATGAACCTTACAGAAGCTTCTGAGTAAAAACTTTAAACTTTGTTTAAAACTTTAAACAAAGTCTGGAAGGAAAAGTCAATCTTTAAGTGATTCTAAAAACTATGCAATTTATACAAAATATTCAATTTTAAAAAGTCAATTCTAAAAAGACAACTAGTTAGAAATAACTCCCCAAAAGAAAAATTGATGAACCTTACAGAAGCTTCTGTATGGTTCATAATGTCATGTTAGTCTATACAATTTGTTATTATTATTATTGTTGTTACAATTGTTATGAGATGATTATATTAATTGTGAGTGAACTCGATTATGTATTTTAATATATGTGGATGTACAATTATAAGCTTTTTATGAACAATTAGCTTTTTATCACAAATTAATATTACTAACATAGTCATAAAATTAACTACCTGAAGTTTAGAATTAAATTTAAATTTTTTTTAATATTAAATCAAGTTAAAATTTTAACTTGTAATAAAAAACTAATTGTTTATAAAAAGCTTATAATTCTGCATCCACATGTATTGAAAGATACTCATTTATAATCAAAACATAATTCACTCACAATTAATGTAATCATCTCGTAACAATTATAATAACATTAATAATAACAAATTACATAAATAAACGAGTAACATAACGTTATGAACCTTACAGAAAAGCTTCTGAGGATTGCCATGAAAAACCGAAGCCGATCGAGCTGAATAAAGAAATAAAATAAAAACAAGAAGAGTTTCACTTCGAACAATATCTACAAAATATATTTTAATCACACGGTGAAACCACAGATGAAGTACCGGAGTAAGAAAATAAATAATGAGATTCAGAAAAGCATCCAGATTTTGACATAATTACGAATGACATAATTCATAAAAAGATTACAACGAGTCGTTTGAAAGAAAAAAAATTGATACCAACTCGCCAGTTCGAATTTGAAACGCTCGGCTGTCGATCAAGTGTATAGAATAGTCAATATTATAGGAAAAAGGTTTAGGAGAGAAAAAAAATGTGTTCTGCTATCTTCCTAGAAGTAGCACAGACATCAGATACGGTAGTGTTACGTAAGGTTGAAAGTTATTTCCCTAAACGGTCCACGGATATTCTAAAGTCACGCATAACAGAAAGATTCTTTAGAATAAAACAAGAAGAGAGACTCTCTCTCGGTCTCTCTCTCTCTCTGTCTCTCTCTCGGTCTCTCTCCTTCTCTCTCTCTCGGTCTCTCTTTCTCGGTCTCTCTCTCTCGGTCTCTCTCTCTCTCTCGGTCTCTCTCTCTCTCTCTCGGTCTCTCTCTCTCTCTCGGTCTCTCTTTCTCGGTCTCTCTTTCTCGGTCTCTCTCTCTCTCTCTCTTGCTCAGAAAGAGAGAGTGAGAGAGAGAGAGAGAGACCGAGAGAGAGAGAGAGAGAGACCGAAAGAGAGAGAGAGAGGGAGAGAGAGAGAGACATGTTAGTGTAGTACAAAAATAAAAATCAGGGTATTGTGCTTACTTTAAAGTGCATATTAAGTTAATTGGTTCTTTTGGTGACAATCGTTTAACTTTAACACAATTGGTTTACCTGTAAGTGATCAATCCCCAATTCTCCATGGCGCCAGTGGAAAAATCGGGCAAGGCGACCATATCGATTTTCGGTAAAGGAAACTTCGTCTGGAAGTAATCCTCGTAGTACTTGAGCAGCGCCGGTCCAATTTTCAGGCTGAAGGCCGCCTGATTCGGGGCCGTCTCCCTGAACCAAACGGAAACGGTACCGTTGCTCAGGTGGTGAAAATCCGACACGACGAACGCCACCAAGTACGTGGACATCGGGACGGAAACTTCGAAATGATCCCAAAAGTACCCGTCCACGTTTTCGCTACAAGGAAAAAAGAGAAGTTGTGGAAACGTATCAGGTCGCGGTTTGACTGGTTCTTACACGGGTGTCGACTTGAATTTAGGCATATTTGATATGGCGGACATCCCCGCCGGCCTTCCCAAATTGATCTGGAACCGGGCCTTCATCGCGGGTTCGTCGAAACACGGAAAGGCTCTCCTGGCGTCCGTCGCTTGAAATTGAGTCGCCGCTATCCACCTCGTCGCGTTATTTACCAAATACGAACTCCTGTAGAATCCCTGGAGGTTATCGTTTAAAATACCGACGAACCTCATGGTGATAACGTAAGATTTTCCCCGCGCTAATTCCTCCTTTAAATGTATAACGAAGAAATTTCTTTCGGTGTCGTTCGTCGGTCGTAAGACTTCCAGACTTCTCCCGTCCTCGTCGACCACTTCGACCGAACTCTCCTCTATGTCCAGCTCGTCGGCGTGCAGGGTGACGCTCGAGGTCGCTTCTTGGACGGTGACGTTTATGGTAACGTTTCCGCTGAACGTAAAATTCCCTTCGTACATGAAGGGCAACAGGTACAACTGATACGAAGTGGGCTTGACCGACTTCGGCAGCCTTAAGTCCACTTCCGGTTTCTTTGTGGCGGCAGCGGCGGTCGCGGTGACGACCTCCGTCGTGGCTTCGGTCGTCTCTTTGACGTCCTCGAGCACCTCTTTCGCGCTGAACACTTCGACGACCGGCGTCGGAGTGCCGGTCGCGGCGCACTCGCCCGGAACGACCGTCCTCGCTTTGGGGGCGAAGTGATAAGTCAAAAGGGCCGTCGCGACTATCGCCAGCACGAAAAACACCAACAGGAACGCGACGAGCAGCCTCGAAATCGAAACGTTCCTCTGCTTTCTAAACGAGGTGATGGTATCCATTACGTCCAGCTTTTCGGACACGTGAGTCATCACATGCGAGGTCAAGAAAGTGAAGATCTGCAACAAGACGAGAACTTGTAACCCTCGAACGCCCTGCATCCTATTTTGAATAAACACGCGGTGTCTCTTTGTACACGGTACATCCTTTCACATTGAAATGAAGCCCCCTCGACGCTATCCTCTTTTGTGTCTGAAATCGGGACGTTCAAATGCGGGAGGATGTTCCGCCGGGTTTAAAGTTACCTTTCACGGAGTTTACAAAAGATAAAGATCGCGTTGACGGTGTTCAATAAAAGAACTAGAGTTTAAAATGCCGATAAGCAGAAAAAGGAACGCATCGCTCATTTATCTCACATTGGAGAGTTATTTTTCTCTCGTCGTAATCAAGAGTAAAAATACGTATCCTTCAAATGTTTTGCCATAAAGAGAAATCGTTCAAAGGCAGTACAACAGAACCATAAAAAACATACACGTAAAACCATTTTAGAACGTGGTAATATAAAAATTTACCATTACAAAACGATATTGATTTATGTTGCCAGATGTAGCCTTTTAAAAATCAAAAGATGCCAGAGAGCAATAAAATCAATAAATACACTCCTGGTGTAAACGATGTTTCATGTAAACAACAATAGATACCAAAATTAACTAATTACATGGAGTTCTTAAATAAAATGTTTTTAGTTATATAAGCTTTTTTGTCCCAATTTTTTGTAGTACTTTAGTACTGAAGTACCTAAGGTAGGCATTGAGAAATTTCAGGAAATAAAACAATAAGAATGTTATTCAAAAAACACCATAAACATACTGACAAATCCTACAGTAAAGTTAAATTATTAAAAAGAACAGATGTAGTAGCTTAAAAGCGAAAAGTTGTCAAAGAGAGGAATAAAATTAATAAATTCATCCCTTGTGTAAAAAAACAATAAATATTAAAATTAACTAGTTATATTGCGTTTTTAAATAAAATGTTTTTAGTTATATTTTTTTTGGGACAAACATATAAAGCAAGTAAAGAATCCTACAGTAATGTTAAATTATTAAAGGTACTTGAACAAGCATATTTTAATAGTAAAGTATAACCTAGAAAACGCAGACATTAGCATCTAATTCAATTCTGACCTTCATAATTATCCAACTGGGACTAATCAAGGAGATCATAGTTCAAGCCATCTACGATACTATTATACAGATCGCTATAATGCCTTTGCGAATGATAATAAGCGAGATAAAATAACATTGGGGAAAAATGGATAATGAATTTAAAAGAAAGTTTTAAAACAAACTAATTTCGATACTAATATATTTAAGAACGCCTGCCAAGCCGGATTACTGCAAACGGGGGAGAATTGTTGACTCGGTAGGAAGGGAGAGAGGGCCACAGTTGTAAAAGTGTTTACTTTCTGGCTTTCATATCGCAAAACTCTGCCAAAATCGATTTCCAGACGTGAGCAAACGTAAACGATACCGCAAATGATTGTTGTCGTCAAAAACAACTCAATTAAAAACCCGTTAAAGAGCCTTCGATCGAGGAATAATCGACCCTTTAATTAAAGTTGTGAACCTCGACACTTTTAAGATTTTTCTGAGACTTCCAGTTTGTTTACGCCGGTTTAAAAAGGAACCAACATATCACTGGTTGTTATTAGGTCAGCGGCAGTTAAAATTAGCCGTAATAAATTTCTTTCCAGCGAGCGTGCTTAACCTGATGACGGCGCCTAATTCCGCTTATCTTTTCGAATTTTAATCCGCCCGAAATTGAGCTTTCTCGTCATTAATTGAAACGCTGGCGCGTTTTAGCCTGCATCTCGACAATTGTCGCGTTAATTAGGCGCCATAAGTAGCAATTAGGCGAACGTTAACATTCGAAAGCTTCGCGAAGAATGCGCTTCAGACCAGATCTTAATTGAAAACGTACAAACTGAAATTTAACGCTTAATTAATGCTATATTAAGAACGCGGTAACGCTCGCAAACGGGATTAATAATTTCTTCGAAAAGTCGGCTCCGGTTACTACAGGAATTGCATTGCAGGAACCGTACCGCACGCTGCAGGTATTTTAAATATTTATATTGGGAAAATGCAGCCGCGTTTGAGTGGGAAATTATTCGTCTTCGAAAGGTTAACGAATTTTTGACAAAAAATTAACGAAACTATCGTGAATTCGCGAAATTATACGAGCGAAATACGCACCTTTACAACATATTTACGACGGTATTTTCATAATTCACAATAACTTCTCACTCGCGCGCCACGTGCGTCTTTTGCAGCCGCGTTCAGTTGACTGAAAATGTATTTTGAAATACGCTCCTCGTTATCTGCGCATGTGCGCGAATGCGAACCCCCTCGAATAAAAAATATCACGGGAATAAACTAAAAGAAATAAACACACGGCGAAAAGTTACTCTCGTATCTGTCGAGGTGTCTTCGGGAGCTCACAAAAAGGTTTCAAGGAAAAGATTATATGCAGCTGCAGAGAGGACAATGAAACCTCTATGTAAGTAGGGTTCCTCGATTATATTCACGAACTTTACGAATGGGGTGTCGAAAATGTCTAGGAGAGATGCGCGAGGGGGACTCTAAACCACGAGAATTGTTTTTAAAAGCTATTTACGCTTACGACTATCTGAAGCTTGCAACGTATCATCGTGACCTCTCAACTTGATCCTAAAAGTTTATACGAAATTCTATGCACGCTACAAACGAATTTAGATAAAAAGATAACTATTTTTACGTTTCTATTTAACGTGATTATACACAATTCTGTCCTTTCATATTTATACTTTTATCGAAAGCAATTGTTGTTCTTCATTTATTCTCAATTTATTCGTCGAGATTTATCAAGGGCGGCCTTGACACAATGATAAGAGCAAGTGTGTATTATTACGATCCGTAATAAGCCACAGCCAGAAGATTATTGAAGGCGGGTGTGCATCGCTACGTATCTTGCTTATTTCCTGAAGAATTTCAAAAATTTTCAACCATTTTCTTAAGTTGAGTGAGAAGCTGATGATTTAACCGTTGTCTAAAATCTTGAGTCTTAAAAATGTATTTTATGCAAATAAAATAATATATTTACTGTTTTTTATTAATTACTAAAAAAAACTATTAATGCAATATTTTATATTAAAATTTATTATATGATTTTTTGATAGCCAGAAAGTAGTGTTTTTTATAAATTTTTTATATAAAATGTTATTTTCAGTATATCTGTTATGTTAATATTATTTATATCTGGATGTTTCAGGAATTTTATTATTATATTCCTCGTTAATTACTAGGGTAAAATGTATTCTATATTAAACAATTTATTTTTGTAATAAAATAATTTTTTATGTAAAATTTTTATTTATATTATTTATATCTGTATGTTTTTCAAGAATTTTTTTATGAAACTACCCGTTAATTACTAAGCTAAAATATATTCTATATTAAGCAATTCATTTTTTAATAAAATAATTTTCTATGTAAAATTTTTATATAAAATGTCAACTTGAAGATTTTTTAGTATGTTAGTTATAGGTATTTATATTATTTATATCTGGATGTTTTTCAGGAATTTTATTATTATACTACCCGTTAACTAGTAAGCTAAAATATATTCTATATTAAGCAATTTATTTTTTTAATAAAATGGTTTTGTATGTAAAATTTTTATATAAAATGTCAAAAAGAATGTCAAGACTTTTTAGTATGTTAGTTATAGGTATTTGTATTATTTATATCTAAATGTTTTCCGTGAATTTGATTATTATATTGTCCGTTAGTTAATAAGGTAAAATTTATTCTATATTAAGCAATTTATTTTTTTAGTAAAATAATTTTTTGTATAAAATTCTTGTATAAAATGTCAGTTTGAAATTTTTTGGAATGTTGGTTATACTTATATTATTTACATATGGATGTTTTTCATTAATTTGATTATTATAGTGCCAGTTAATTAGTAAGATAATTTATTCTATATTAAGCAGTTTATTTTTTTAACTATAACAACTTATTAAATAAAATTTTTGTCATCAGCTTGATGCTTTTTCAATATATCGGTTACTAAAATATTTTTATTTCGTTCTATTTATTTTTATTCTATTTATTTTACATTAAGTAATTTAATTTTTAAATAAAATATTTTTTATATCAAATTTTTACATAAAATGTTGGCTTGAAATATTTTCAATTATCGGTTACATTAATGCTATTTATATTTCAGTGTTCTTTGAAAGTTTGATTATTATATTGGTCGTTAACTAACAAAATAAAATTTGTTTTATATTAAGGGATTTACTTTTTTAATTAGAACCATTTATTAAATAAAATTTTATATAAACCGTCAGATTGAAGGTTTTTCAGTATAGTTTAATTATTATACCGTAATTTTTTATAAAATATTATTTTTATTTAAATCTTTACATAAAACGTTAGCTTGAAACTTTTTTAATGTATCAGTTAAATTGATATTATTTATATCGGGATATTTTTCAGGAATTTTACTTTTATCGTGCCTATTAATTAATAAGATAAAATTTATTCTATATTAAGCAATATATTTTTTTAACTAGCACAACTTTTTAAATAAGAGTTTTATATAAAACTTGAACTTGAAGCCTTTTTTAGTATATCAGTTGTATTAATATAATTTATATTTATTTATTTTCAGAAATTTAATTAGTATATTTTCCATTAATTAACGGAATAAGGTAAAATTTATTCTTTGTTTAGCAATTTATTTTTTTAATAAAACAATTTTCTATATAAAATTGTTATTTAAAATGTCAGCTTAAAGCTAAATTACCATGTCAGTTATATTAATATTATTTATGTTTATTTATATTCAAGGATTTGATTATTACATTACCCTTTAATTAATAAGGTGTAATTTATTCGATATTAAACAATTTATTTTTTACATAAAATATTTTTTTATATAAAATTTTGATAGAAAACGTTAACCTGAATCTTTTTTTTAGTATATCAGTTTTAGTGATATCATTTACGTTTGAATATTTTTCGGGAATTTAGTTGTGTTATTGCCACCTAATTAATAAGACAAAGTTTATTTTACATTAAACGATTTATTTTTTTAATAAAATAACAATATAAAATGTAAGCTGACATTTTATAAATGTAAGATTTTTTTAATATGTTATATTTATATTATTTAGATCTGGATGTTTTTCATGAATTTGATTATTATATTGTCCGTTAATTAATTAGATAAAATTCACTTTACATTAAGCAATTTATTTTACTAAATAAAATATGTTTTATATAAAATTTTTATATAAAACGTCAGCTAGAAACTTTTTCAATGAATCAATTAAATTAACATCGTTTTTAATTGATGCAGCATTCCATTGGCATTGATGTAATTTGCCATATTGTTCTTGGAATTATTATTTTGACAGAGGATTTTGTATGATATGTTGAAGATCAGTTACATAAAAATTATTTTTCTAAATTAGAACCTAACAAGTAAGAACTTAATTGTAGACATTTGGTACTTAAACTCCCTGATTTTGTTTTTCTTCAATCTTGAAATAATAAAATAACTTTTTATATAAAGTGTCAGGTAGAAGCGTTTTTGGTTTATCAAGTATATTGATATTATTTATGTATAGTTGTTATTCGAGAAGTCTATTCTGTATTAATAATAATAAATAAGGTAAAATTCATTGTGTGTAGTTGTTTGTTTGATGCGATGTTCGTTCCGCAAAGCCGCCCGGCGCCCTTAAGTCGCGCCGAAGGGACGTCGCGTAACCGTTGTCATGTTGTAACCGTTTTTCTGTTATCTTTAAATATACATTTCGTTCAATTACTCGTGTATTGCTTTGATAACACTATCCTCTAATAGTAGTAATTACTGGTTTTGTCGTCTATGTGCACCCACCTTCAAAATCCAATCTACGACGAGAGACACGAGCGTAATCATTTGTAAACTATCCAGTGCGTCACCTCATTAAATAATTTAATGCGGCATTGATGAATAGTTCTGTTTGTCGGGGCGGTCCGAGCGAGAAGTTATGAAAGACAATAAGAAAAACGTGAAAGTATTTATTGCACACGTCGTCGGCTAGAATTCTTTTCTACACATCGCTATTTGTTTTACACCTTACTACTAATCGCGCACGCGCGCTACTCGGTTAAAATGCGCATTTCTCAGTCGGCACCGTCACCGTCATCTTCCAGGATCAGCTTGAAGCTGAAGGGTTGGAACGGATAGCCGAGTCCCTCGTAGAATTTGCTCATAAACTCGACCCTGGAAAGACAGCGGTGGTTACAAGGAGGACCCGCGAGGCTTAAAACTTGACCTACCAGTGCAAACGCAACGTGTGCAGGAAAGCGCTCAGACCTTCCATCATCACGAGGATCCCGACCGTCAAGACGGCCCACGCTCCGAAGATGAAGTACATGATGACGCCGCCTTCGTATCCCCTCGAGATGAACGCCTGCTGCAGGACCATGTTCCATAGCACCTCGGAAAGTTCTGGAAAATTGCAAGTTAATTATTTGGGTATTGAAGTATTTAGTGGTAAGTGTATATCGTACGAGCGTGCGCCAAAGACAGAGCCCACAAACGGAGGTAGGACGCCGTGTGGGAGACCGTGCTGAGCACGTATTCTATGGTGTGAATCGCCTGGTGGATGAATATGTCCGACAGGGCTTCGTCCTCCTCGTTGTGACCGCCGCCGTGGTGCTGCGCCGGCGCGGGTTTGATCTCCTCCAGGCTCGTCCCGGGCTGGAGTTCTATGCCCTGGTTTATGTCCCCGTTCATTATTTCCTGTGGGGAATAAATTAGAATTGAAGAGAAAAACGATTTTCGAACCGCTCACGTGTTTCCCGTTGTTCTTCCTCTGCACCATGACGAAGAATGGTTTTCCCAACAGCATGACCGGTATGCAGATGACGGCGATGACGACGAACACCATCTGGACGGTGCCCTGCCCGTCGAACATGTACTCCATGCAGCCGTCGTGCGGCTCGTTCGCCTTGAACAGCATCATGTTGATGAAGAGGATGAGGACGGACGGGGCGCAGTACGAGCCGTACTCGAACGCGGCGTCGCGGTCCGAGCTGAAGAGGATCCACTTCATGAACATCATGACGACCATCCACAGGAACAGCAGCGACAGGAAGATTATCTGCGGGAGGAACATGAAGACGAAGTTCTCCATCTTGTGGAAGAACCTGTAGTTGACGACGCTCATGCACACGCCGAACATCATGTGGAAGACGCCGAAGATGATGGACAGCTTCATCTTGTACGAATTGAGGAAGATGATCTTGTTCTTGGCGAGCATCCAGAGCGGGTCGACGCCGAGAAAGTACGGGGTGCCCGTGTAGTCGTAGATCGGGTCCAGCTCGAACTCGTCCGTCGCGTTCAGGACGCTGAAGTAGGTGTTCACGCGCCAACTGGAGCCGAAGATGTTCATCGTCCTCGAGAACAGGTCGTTGTACATGACGCCGGTGTATATGGAGAAGATGCCCATGAGCAGGATGATGTAGCGGCCGGAGAAGAAGATGTTCCAGATCTCGCTCGAGCTCTTCTTCGCCATGTGCTTCTTCTCGTCCAAAACCATGTACAGGCCGAAGAGGAAGAGGATGAAGCCGTGGCCGCAATCGCCGAACATGATCGCGAACAGGAACGGGAAGGTCACGATCGTGTACAGGGCCGGATTCACCTCCCTGTACGAGGCGATCCCGTAGGAGTCTATCAGGTTCTGGAAACCCCTCGTGAACTTGTTCGTCCGGTTAAACGTCGGCGGTTGCTCGTTTGTTTCGATTACATTCAAAAACGACGCTATGGAGCTACCACCCGCACTCTAAAAATAAACAAACATAAGTACATTCATATTATTGATTTCTGAACATTTTTCAGTAATTTCAATATTCCATTGTTAAGTTAAATTTTAAATTTTATTACTAGATTATCCGGTAGTTAATAAGCTAAAGTTCATTCTATATTAAACAATTTATTTTTTTAAATAAAACAATTTTTTTATATAAAATGTCAGCTTCAAGCTTTTTCAGTATATCAGCTACATTCATACTATCCATTTCTAGCCATTTTTCAGTAATTTCAATATTAGTAATGCAACAGTTATTTTATACTTTTATACTAAGCAATTTATTCTCTTTAGTACAACATTTTTATATATTTTTTTACATAAAATATCCATTCAAGCTTTTTCTGAATATCATTTATATTAATATTATATATGTCTGGATGTTTTCGGATTTTTTTTAATATATCAGTTAAATTAATATTATTAATTTAACCATTTCCTTAGGTTGGGTTTACTTCATTTCACGTTTTTGTGGAGTGTTGCAAAATGGTGTTTAATGGTGTGTAATTTTTATCTAAATTGTCAGCCTGAAGCTTTTTCAGCATATCGGTTAAATTAATATTACATACATGTAATATTTTTCGGAAATTTGATTATTATATTGTTCGTTAATTAATAAGATAAAGTTTATTCCATACTAAGCAATTTATCTTCTTCAATAAAACATTTTTTATATGAAATGGTTAACTTGTTTTTTCAGTATATCATTTATATTAATATTACTTATACCTGGATGTTTTTGGAAATTTTATTATTAGAGTATCCGGTAATTAATAAGCTAAAGTTCATCCTATATTAAAGAATTTATTTTTTAAATAAAATAATTTTTTTATATAAAATGTCAGTTTGAAGCTTTTTCAGTATATCGGTTATATTCATATTATCGATTTCAGGACATTTTTCGGTAATTTCAATATTACATTGAATCAATTATTTTCTTTCTTTTCAATTATTTTTTATTAATTGTCATTTGTGTTGATAATTTAATTTATGCAGTATTTTGCACAAATATTTATATAAGCCTTTATAGAATGACACCCAAGAAAAACGTAAAACTTTTATAATAGAAGCAAAAACTGCCATACTATGGATATTTGATCTGGCACCTCTCATGTAGAACTGAAAAATGTTGATGAAGCAAACTGTGTTGACTTGTTTTATAAAACTTTCAAATTTAAGAGAGAAAATTATCGAAAAATTTACAAGAGACAATTAGACAATTAGTTGGAGTAAATATGGGTAGATCAGAAAAGTTATTAGAAGCAATTAAATGTTACCACCAGCTTGGCATTTGCTTTGTATCAACTTGGCATCATGGTAGCAACAATTTGATGGAGAAAATTGTCTTTCTCTAACATCATTCTAGAGAAAATACTGCAGAATTTGCCCCTACTTACTGAAGCGTCCTGAAGGGCTTTCTGGACAATGGGGATATCCTTGGTGGGCACCCAACATTCCCCGATCAGGCATTTCTTGGTCACGTCCATGTTGAACATGTTCAGCGTGTGGTAGATCGCCTTCATCTTCCTGACCATGATGCTCCAGTTTTGGAGTTCCTTCGCGACCGTCACGAGGACCCTGCTGCGGTGGTCCGCGGTCTGGTTCAGGACCAGCATCAGATCCTCGATCCTGGTCTTGACGTTCTGCAGCGTCTCGTTCCTCTCGGCGTTCGAGCTCGGGCACTGGTAGATCGAGGCGTGGAAACCGGCGCAGACCTTCGTGATGCGCGACTTGAGCTGCTCCCCCTGGAAGAAGGCGACGAAGACCGTCTTGCGGATCTCGTTTCCGGTCGCCGGATCCTCGAGGGCCTTCTCGATCTCCGTCTGCCTGAGGAAGACGTTCCCACGGGAAATCCTCCACAGCATCCTCTCGAAAGCGGGCACCCTCTCCCTGTTCACGACGCCCGCCACGAAACCCAACCTCCCGCGCGTCGTCGTCGCCTGGCTCTCCTCGGGAATCAGGGACTTGTGGACGGTGTCCATACCGTTAGCTTCCTCCTGCTCTATGAAGAAAGACTGCGTCTTCTCCAGGACGTGCTTGAATTCCGCGAGCTCCAAATAGTTGGACTTCAACTTCACGGCGCTCTCGCTCAGCTCCCTTATGTCTCCTTCCGTCTTCTCGAGGTGCGCCTCCAAATCGATTATCTCCCTCGGGTTGGGCGCCTTCGGCAACTCGATCACGTCCGGGATGTTGACGTCGTCCTTCCTCACTTCCGCCTCGATGTAGCGGAGCTTGCGCTCCATCTCGTCGCACCTGCGCACTTCGCCTACGAACTTCCTCTGGAAGGCGCTCACCTCTTCGTTCAACTGCGAGGGACAAACGAAAGATTCGCTTAGAAATCGACGGGAGAAGAAAAATTACGCTCTTACGTCTCTAAATTGCACGGTTCCGGTCTCGCCTAGTTCCGAAATCGACTGGTAAGCCGCTTCCGGTTGAATAAAGAGCTGGGACAGGGCCATCTCTTCGCTCCTGAATATCGACCCCATGATCGTGAGGTGTCTTCACCTGAAAAACACGTATTTTAGCAATATGACGCAAGAAATTTGCCTGAAAAGTTTGTGATTACTCCAAATGTTTTCCATTTTTGTTTTCGCGACAAATATCGAAAAACTTAGAGCGGTTGAATTCCAAGTTAAAAATTTATTGTATCTAGCGCGATAATCTCAACTTTAGAGTCGAATGGCGTTATTAATAAGGTCGTATAGCTCGGTATGCGAGATAAATGTCGATCGAGTGTGAGACAAACAAAAGATAAAAGGTAACGAGCAAGAAAACTGGATTATGCCATTATGAATTCCGTAATAACTCGAACCGCATTCGAAGGAATTAAACTACATAACAAGTTGCCGTTCACGTGATCTCCTTACATTGTCTCTAAACTAGAAAAGACAATAGGCGTTGCGCCGCGCGTCATGTGACTTTAATTCTGGCGATTTTTCACGGTTATCGAGCGCGCGTTTCGCGTAACCAGCTTCCAAAATTAAAAATAAGTTACCTGGTTATTGCGGGGTTTTCGTAAGCAGATCAAAAGGTGCTTATTAACGTAAACTGTTAATATAATAATAGCCCATTCGATAAGTTTCGTAAACAGAGCCGAATTCCTTAACCGAACAGAATAATAACGCCGTCTTACCTTTCGAAAAAAAAAATGTTTTTCTTCTCCTTTCTCTGCCGAACGAAGCTACTTTGTCCGGGCGATCTGAACGTGTACTAATCGAGTCATATGCTCGAAGAACGGTCACCTGATAGTAAAATACGCAAACGCAGGTTGTAAATTTTCACACCTCGAGAAATCGTCAAGATAAGGAATTTGAACAATAAATTACCCGACGAGCGCGACATTATCGCGCCGTAATTGCCTGCTTATTGCGGCCGGATTTTAGGCATTACCTTATCAACTTGTAGAGGTAATAACTTGATCGCTATATCGAGGACCCTTCGAGTACGAATTAGATTGTTAGAAAAAAATATAAGCCGAAACTGCGCCGATAGAGTATTTAGCTGCAATATTGGCAAGAGAATGTCGCGTGCAGCGTAACATCCACTTCTTTATTACACTCCAAAACTTGAGTAATAAGTTCAAAATGGAAAATATATGCAACGCCACCAGTTAGTCAATATTCCTGCATTATAAATACACTATCGACGTAGCTATTTCGTTACTTATTAGGGTAACTCATTGATGCAAGTTAAAATATAACGTTAGAATCGTTCGTTTAAGTCCTATTACATAATACGGAACCAAAGTCGTTATATGCATCGCAATAACGGATAATATCAGCCTTGAAACCTATCAATGCGTAACACCGTCTGATGACCACGTAGATTCGATTTTTTTGCATACTGAAAATCAAAAAAAAATCTTCAACATCACTTCGAGAACACGTGCAGTTCGATTCGATACTAGAAAAGTGTCATTATACGTGACGAGTACGCGATACAGCCCTTATCTTATCGAAAACATCATTATTGATGCATTGTTCTAATTTAGGGAGCTGCCCGATCACGCGAAGACACTCCTCGTCCATTTGTTTAATTCGGAAAACTCCCGAGACGATTTCTTACGCTTAAACTTACGCTTAAGTTGATGAAAACGCACGGAAACGGTGATTTTATTAAACAACGTCCCCGCAAGGTCAGTCGAATAAAAAACCCTGAAATCGTACGCATAATATTGTAATAAATTTTACTTATTACTTATTACAAATTTTATTGTAAGCTTAATTTTGTTAAGTTTATTAAATTTCGTTATAGATTACATACCGTTAACACTCTAATACAGTCTGTTGTATTTATTTTACGAGGTTTATTAGAAAATCTGTTTAAAATAATTAGAAATTCAACGTTTATCAATTGGCAATTCTACCAAATTTCATTATGCTTATTAAACCTTGTTGAGCTTATTAAATTTTGTTGTGAATTATACACCAGTAACACTTTAATTAAGTTTATTGTCTTTATTTTGCGGGGTTTATTAGAAAATCTGTTTAAAGCAATCACTTCTATAATTCTGTCTATTAATTGACAGTTCTACCAAACGCCCTCATACATAAACTTAAAATATACCCGACTTATTTACTGATTAATAAACTGTGGCAACAACTATTTAAGCGGTATCGTCCAAAACAAAATTTAAAATATTTCAGAACTTGATTTAGAAGTTAATTAACAGATATGTATCTGAAACAGCATCTGTCAAAGTGACAGCGATGACAATCAATAGAATCTATAAAAAACCGGGTGATCTGTATGAGAATAAAAGAAATATTTATAGAAACAATAAAACAAACTCTCAATGTAACTTAACCATTTAATTTAACGAAGTTTATTAGAAAATCGGGTATTAATTTATTATATATAAAATCTATCAATTGATAGATTTTTCTATCAATTGTTTCTACCAAACGTTATTATACTAAAACATAAAATGTACCTCGTTTACTTACAGATTAATAAAGTCTTACAGCAATTATTTATACAGTTTCAATCAGAATCAACTATTTGCGGTTTAAACAGTTATGAAAAGCATTAGTTATGCAAACCAAATAACAGCTGTCAATGTGACAGTGATGACATCTGACGTAACCTATATATAAATAATGTAATCGGTAAAAGAATAACGACATAATAATTTATAGGATTGGAAAATATAGTAAACACTCTTAATATAACTTTCATTTAATATGTCCGGAACTTATTATGAAATCTACCGAACAATAATGAATCCGGTATCTATCAACTGATAATTCTACCAAATATTGTTAGATTTATTAAATTCTATTATGCTTATTTCATTTTGTCATAGATTACACACCAGTAACACTTTAATAAAGTTTATTATCTTTATTTTACAAAGTTTATTAGAAAATTTGCTTAAAGCAATTACTTCTATAATTGTGTCTATCAATTGACAGTTCTACCAAACGCTCTTGTATAAACTTAAAATATACCTTATTTATTTACTGATTAATAAACTATAGCAACAATTATTTAAGGGAGCTGCCCGATCACGCGAAGACACTCCTCGTCCATTTGTTTAATTCGGAAAACTCCCGAGACGATTTCTTACGCTTAACGACCGGGTCGCGGGTATCCGCGTCGTTTAATCGAAGATAAAGTTGACGAAAACGCACGGAAACGGTGATTTTATTAAACATTATGTCCCCGCAAGGTCGGTCGAATAAAAAACCTTGAAATCGTACGCATATCTCTTTACGAAGTTACGTAATAATTCTCTTTTGCGCGCGCGTCCATTCATTATCGCAATTATCATCTCGAAAAATAAAAACGCGACGCGTTCTAGAAAACCTTTCGGACGACAGGGAGAAAAAAAAAACTTTACGATGCCGCAAACCGACGCGACGCATCACGTTTCGACCGTAAACGTTAAATTAACAGTCTAATATTCGTAAGCACGAAAACAATACCCGTCGCGTTACCTAAATCAATTATTTCTACTCGAAAAGGAAACTTCTAAGAAACATTTTTAAGCCGCAACTTTTTCGCTCTTTTTCGCTCGACTGTACGTTTCGTGTCACGCGGTAAATACTGTAAATAATGAAATAAAATAAGGTCCTGTACGTGCCCAGGTGGCAAGACATTGACCGTATTATTCAATATTTCGTGTCAAGGTGTTTTCAAAGCGTACACATCGAGATCGATATAAAACTGTACCGAGTTATTTGTCATCGATCAATAAACCGACAACCGCGACCAATAAAATCGGTAATTAACTGAAGCAATATAAAAACAATCGCCCGATACGTTTGTGTGCAAGGTCAAATTTAAAGCCGCAACTTCACGTCAACTTTTGACGTTGACAGTTCCATGGAAACGTCAAAAGACGCGACGCCAACCCTCTAAAACCAAAAAAAAAGGCGCGCGAAAATTAAACGAACGCTTCCTCGAATTTAATTGCGCCAGATTCGAAACAACAACAAAAAAAACTCTCTCTCTTATCGTATAGTGAATTCTAACCGATAACGTTGCCGCTCCGCAAAACGCTCAGCAATTACAAGAGGTCGGAAAAAGTCGAAACATTCGGGGAACGTTAGTAATGAGATCGCGGAAATTGCTTACCCTCGGGTGGACGTCCAATTAGTCCTTATTAGCTTCGAAAACAACAAAACACGTGACGAAACGATGATTGCGGGCAACGGCGCGATGTCGAGCCGACTTTAAACTTGAATTGACTGCGAGGTTGCGCTAATTTTGTGTAGTTTAAAGCTATTGAGTTGCCGCTACTTTATGCGGCCGTAGTGGGGAGAAATTACAAGTTATTAAGCTCAGAATGTTCAGATGAAAAGAGCTTTGAACTCGTTATCAGCTCAATGAATAGGGATTTAAATGTGCAGCTATGTTTGACTATTAACACTCCTTGTTTTCTGTAAAACTTCCATTTATTATCTATAATTATTATCTACAAGTGTCTAATAAATTTAATACAATGTTTCCACTATTTTTCAACTGCTTAAAGCAATTATAAACGGAATGTCTATCCATTGACATTTCTACCAAACGTTCCTACACTTAAACACTAAATATATCTTGTTTATTTACTGATTAACAAACTCTATCAGCAATTACTTAAGTGGCATCGACAAAAACAGAAATTATAACATTTCAAATTTTGTTTATGCAACCCAAACAACATCTGTCAATATGACAGCTGTGACACTCGATATAACCAATTAAAAACTTTCCATCTGCTTTAAATGAGAATAACAGAATTATTTTCAGTAACAGTAAGACAACCTCTTAATATAGCTTAACCATTTAATTTAACGGAGTTTATTAGAAAATCGAGTTAAACAATTATTAATTTATTATACAAAAATCTATCAATTGATAATTTTTTCTATCTATTGTTTCCACCAAGCGTTGTTATATTCAAACATAACATATACCTCGTTTATTTACAGTTTAACAACGTCTTACAGCAATTATTTATGCAGTTTCAATAAAAAACAACTAAAGTTTAAACAGTTATTAAAAGTATTCGATATGCAAACCAAATAACAGCTGTCAATATGACAGTAATGACATCACACATAACTTATAAACAAATCATATAATCTGTAAAAAAATAACACAATAATTTAAAGGACTGGAAAATGTATTAAACATTCTTAATGTAATTTTCATTTGATATGTACGGAATTTATTATGAAATCTACTGAACAATAAAAAATTCGGTATCTACTAATTGACAGTTCTATCAAATTTCGTTATACTTATTACAAATTTGATTTTAAGCTTGATTCTGTTAAGTTTATTAAATTTTGTTATAAATTACATACCGTTAACACTCTAATAAAGTCTGTTGTTTTTATTTTACAAAGTTTATCAGAAAATCTGTTTAAAATAATTACAAATGCAATGTCTATCAATTGACAATTCTACCAAATTTCATTATGTTTACTAAATTTTGTTATGTTTATTAAAATTTGTTATGGATCACGCACCAGTAGCGCTTTAATAAAGTTTATTGTCCAGATTTTAAAAAGTTTATTAGAAAATCTACTGAAAACAATTATTGCCATAATTGTGTCTATCAATTGACAGTTCTACCAAACGCTCTTGTATATAAACTTAAAATATACCCGATTTATTTACTGATTAATAAACTGTACCAACAATTATTTAAGCGGTATCGTCCAAAACGAAATTTAAAATATTTCAGAATTTTTATTTAAAAGTTAAATTAACAGATATGTATCTGAAACAGCATCTGTCAAAGTGACAGCGATGACAACCAATAGAATCTATAAAAAAGCGTGTGATCTGTATGAGAATAAAACAAATATTTATAGAAACAATAAAACAAACTCTCAATGTAACTTAACCATTTAATTTAACGAAGTTTATTAGAAAATCGGGTATTAATTTATTATATATAAAATCTATCAATTGATAGATTTTTCTATCAATTGTTTCTACCAAACGTTATTATACTAAAACATAAAATGTACCTAGTTTACTTACAGATTAATAAAGTCTTACTGCAATTTATGCAGTTTCAATCAGAAACAACTATTTGAAGTTTAAACAGTTATGAAAAGTATTAGTTATGCAAACCAAATAACAGCTGTCAATGTGACAGTGATGACATCCGATATAACCTATATACATATAATATAATCGCTAAAAGAATAACAATATAATAATTTACAGGATTGGAAAATGTAGTAAAAATTCTTAATATAACTTTCATTTAATACGTCCGGAATTTATTATAAAATCTACTGAACAATAATGAATCCGGTATCTACCAACTGACAATTCTATCAAATTTTGTTAGATTTATTAAATTCTATTATGCTTATTACATTTTGTCATAGATTACACACCAGTAACACTTTAATAAAGTTTATTATCTTTATTTTACAAAGTTTATTAGAAAATCTGCTTAAAACAATTATTGCTATAATTGTGTCTATCAATTGACAGTTCTACCAAACGCTCTTGTGTAAACTTAAAATATACCTTATTTATTTAGTGATTAATAAACTATAGCAACAATTATTTAAGCGGCGCTATCGTCCAAAACAAAACTTAAAATATTTCAAATTTTGATTTAAATGATAAATTAACAGATGTGTATCTCAAACGGCATCTGTCAAAGTGACAGCGATGACGATCAATATAACCTATAAACACGGCGTGCGGTTTGTATGAGAATAACAATTATTTATAATGATATTTTTAATAATAATATTTCGTTCAATGAAATTTGATGGAAAATCCGAATTAAACAATTATTATTTAAAAATCTATCAATTGATACATTCTTTTAATTGTTTCTACCAAACGTTCTTATACCTAAACATAAAGTACACAGCGTTTATTTACTGATTTATAAAGTCTACAATTGGTAAAAGAATTCTAAATATAACTTTTTTAAAATTATTCTTAATATATCTAGAAGTTAAGCTTTGTTGTTCTAAATTAATTATAAAATCTACTAAATAAGAATGAATCTATCAATTGACAGTTCTACCAAACGTTGCAATACAAATGACATCTGTCAATGTGACAGCGATGACATTCGACATAACCTATAAGCAAACCTTATAAGAATAACAACGAAAATATCTATAGTAATGGAAAAAGTAGTAAAAATTCGTAATGTAGGCAGAATGAGTTATTTAAAAGCCTTAAAATTACAAAATGACATCGCAAATCTACATAAAATAAGCATTAATAATAATAATGATCATTGTGACCCTATGGACACTTTAATATTAGTCGAACACCCTCCTGTGTACACAATAGGCATCCGCACTAAAACTTACACCCTCGAGGATGAATTGCGGTTAAAGAAAACCGGTAAAAGCCGAGAGCTTTTAAAATACCTGGAAATATGGCACATAAGTTTTTATGTGACACCGAAAGCTTTCAGGGGCAGAATTTTACAAAACAAATAGAGGGGGCCTCATCACGTTCCACGGCCCGGGTCAACTCGTCGTGTATCCCATACTGAACTTAAAAAACTACAATTCGAGCATGAAATGGTACATTTGCAGCATCGAAAAGACCGTTATTGATATGTGTGAGAAATTTGGTTTGAACGCCACGACGTCGCCTCATACCGGAGTGTGGATTGGAGATAATAAAGTAAAAAGCATTTAAAATAGTATACCATTTAAATATGGTTCAATTTTAGATTTGCGCGATCGGCGTTCACGGTAGTCGATACGTAACGATGCACGGTCTGGCTATTAATTGTTGTGTAGACTTGAATTGGTACAAACACATCGTACCATGCGGTATAGAGGATAAGGGAGTGACTTCTTTAAGTAACGAACTAAAACGAACAGTGAAAATAGAAGAAGTTGTACCGGAATTTATGGAATCTTTTAGAAAGTACTTTAATTGTAAGTTTATCGAGAGTGATATTGAAAATGTAACTAAGAGAGAAATAAATTACAAATAGAAACCTGTTATGGGTTCATGTAATCCTTCAGGAATAATAAAGTTAAATAAAAAGACATGTAAATACATTAATAATTTATTACAGTGTTATAATTTTCATCACATTAAGAAGAAAACCATTTCTAGATCAGAAATAATTATAAAGAAATAACTATAAAATAAAAAAGGAAACTGCTCAAGCCAGCTTTTCAAAATTCACCAATATTGTACATAAATAATTGTATATTGATTTTAAATTTACAGAATAAAGACATTTTTGCTATTTACTGAGATATTAATTTTCAAAGTTTGCTGTCGTGATCATTTTCATCAATTAAAAGGAATGACATTTCTAATTTAGAAATAACTATAAATTAGCTTTAATTTGAAGATTTTTATAGACAAGTGATTAGATAATAAGAAAAAAATTAACATAATTAAATACATTTATTTTCTTTTATGATAACAGTGTTTAAAATTGATAATTGTTAAATGCAGCATCGTCTTCTAAAAGCTCTAATAAAATGGAAACTTCTCAAGGCAGCTTTTCAAAATTCACTGATATTATAGAAAAGTGATTGTATATTGATATTAAATTTATATAATAATGACGTTTTTGCTAAATTAAAAAATAAATTTTTTTTTATTCTGCAAATTTTTACTAAATTTGCAGAATAAAAATACTTTGCTATTTACTGAGATATTAATGCTTAAAGTTTCCTGTCATGATAATACATTAGCAATTAAAAAGAAAAGTATTTCTAGGTCAGAAATAACTCAATAAATTAGTTTTAATTTCGACATTTTTATATTTTAATAATTAGATAATGAGAAAAGAATTAACGTAATTAAAAACATTTATTTTCTTCTATGATAACTGTGAGCGTTTTATAAAAGTTTTAATAAAAAGGAAACTGCTCAAGCCAGGTTTACAAAATTCACCAGTATTGTACAAAAATAATTATATATTGATTTTATATTTACAGAATAACGATATTTTTACTACTTACCGAGATATTAAGGCTCAAAGTTTGGTGTCATAATATACCATCAATTAAAAAGAAAACCATTTCTAGATCAGAAATAACTATAAATTAACTGTAGTTTCAAGATTTTTATAGACTAATAATTATACAATAAGAAAAAATTTAACGCAATTAAACACATTTATTTTCTTCTATAATAACAGTATCTAAAATGCATAATTAGTAATTTCAGCCATGTTGAACAAGCATTTTCTAAACGCATTAATAAAAAGGAAACTGCTCAAGCCAGCTTTTCAAAATTCACCAATATTGTACAAAAATAATTGTATATTAATACTAAATTTACAGAATAAAAATATTTTTATTATTTACCGAGATAGGTATTAATGCCCAAAGTTCCCTGTCATGATGACAGGGAAACAATGACAGAACATTATTCATTAAAAAGAAAAGCATTTCTAGATCAAAAATAATTATGAATTATACAGATTGATTTTCTTCTACAATAACAGTATCTAAAAAGCATAATTAGTAGCTTTGACCAGGTTGAACAAGCATTTTCTAAAAGCATTAATAAAAGGGAAACTACTCAAGTCAGCTTTTCAAAATTCACCAATATTATAGAAAAGTGATTGTATATTGATACTAAATTTGCAGAATAAGAATATTTTTGAATTTCTGAATCAGAAATAACTTTTGGTGTTGAATGTTATATTAATAATAACGTAGCTTACAAAAACAATAAATTTTAGAAAGTACCAAACTTTATTTTACTGGCATTACATTGTATTAATAGAAAAAGCATTAAATAAGAAAAACAATCCCATCAGACAGCATAATCTGGTTGTCTTCGGTCATTCTTTCGATTGCAGCATTTATTTCCATCTGCGAGAACGGTTCGGAGGAATGTTGCGTGTTGATGCTGTCTTTAACTTTGGCTAGACTGAGAGATTGCGCTCTACATTCGCGGAATGTCATCTGAAGTCCGTTTTTAAACTTACTCAGCCTAAAATGGAAATATTTAAGTCAATTCTTGTTAAGGAGGGAACTTTTACCTGTCCTCTGATATAGATCCAGCGGTTACGTCCATATCTTCGGCATTCTCATCGTTAGTTGCTGCAATTTCTACAACTTGCTCTTCTGAGTGTGTCGAGCTTTGAGTCGGTGGTAATGGTTGAACTCCATCGATGTCATCATCATTGTTTCTCTAAAGAAAACGAAGAGGAATGTCAAAAAGATAAGAAAAGAAATACACTTACTCCTGCCCTAGTACGTTTACTCCTTTGACTGCTGACCACTTCTTCCGCTTCGTCGTTTTCACTTTCGGAATTCCTCCTGCGCTTCTTCTTCTCTTTCTCCAGCACCTTCTTGAAGTACGCGTACTGGACCAGTTCTATGGCGGCGTTCGCGTCTTGCGCGTCGACCGACCTGGACATCCGGGCCTTGGCGTGGGCCGTGGCCAAACGGATCATGGTCTCCAGCGTCCGGGCGGTCACGGGCTGGGTCTAAAACGAACCGTCAACGCCCGACTTCGCTTCTCCTTCGAATTCTTACCCTCGCAACGTCCGATTCCAGCACATCTTCGGATCGCAGCTTCGAGTACTCATCCGAGATGATTTCGGACGCCTCCTCCGTGAGGGTGGGCCTGAGAATCTTCACGAAGTGAACGTACTTGCGCATGAAGTCGACGCTCAGGATCTTGTCCGTCCTCTTGCGGTTCCCTCCGTGCAGGAGCGGATCGAACTTCTCGTACATCGGGAGCTCCTTCTCGTCGTCCAGGTCGGGCCTGCGCGTGCTCAGCGCATCAACGGAAGACCCCATGGGGAGGACTTCACCGTCCTGTTCCGAAGGGTTCCTAAAATCATCAAAATTACAATAGAAACCAAGCTCTTAGTGAGTCGGACGTGATACCCCACCTGTACCTATGCATGCGGACCACGTGATCAGATATCATTAGATCCGTGTCTTCGTCCACCGTGTCCAGCACGACAAATAATAAATCGAAACGCGACAACAGAGAATCCTGCAATCCTATATTTTCCATTGGTGTTTTATATTGATCGTACTGAAAAGGAAAAGGTAAAGCAAACTGGGACACGTTTGCGAACAGAGTAAGATGACACTGTAATAGGTAACCATATAACACAAGAGTTTAGATAAATGTAAGTACTTGTTTAAATAATGTGTGGTATAATTAATAAATAATTTGAACATTTTAGTTAAAATATATTTTCCTCAGACGTTTCACTACCCTCTGGAAACATCATCAGTGACCTACAAGATTTTTAAAAAATATGTTATAACATATCACAATACAAAGTAAATTACTTTCACAACAATCTAAATTATATATCTTTATTAATTTTATCTATGTAATATTGTTCGATTAAATCCACTTTTCTGTCCTTGTTACAAAGGGACACTAATTGTACATTTTTAAAGTCTATTTTGTGTCCCGTAGAGATTTGATGACAATAAATTTATGATAAATGTTATTAAAAGCACCAACTATAATTTACCTTTTACCATAAAAAATTCACTACAATTTCTAGACATAATTAAAAAAGAAGACATCGAAAATTGTATTCCCGTATCTTTTGATATAGTTAATTTACCCACTAATGTATCTATTCAAGACACTATTATATCTTTTTTTATTGTAGGAGTTTTATGAGTTGGACTACAGGAGTTGTGCAAGTTATGGGAGTTGTTAACCTGGACTTTAATTGCTGGGTTTTCTAGGGTTTCTTTGAAAATGTTTGTTATTTCCTGAGATATTAATGTCCAAAGTTCATTGCCACGATGCCGTATCATCCATTAAAAAGGAAAAGCATTTCTAGATCAAAAATAATTATGAATTAGCTTTAAGTTAAGTGCACAATATTAACATACCATCTGCACAATTTCTGTGTAGATGGTCTATTAATATTGGGCACTAATTAAACCAGGGGCAAGGTAAAAGAAAGTCATATACGATGTACATCTTTTAGTTATCAATTATGCTATTATGTAAAAAAAACTAAATACAAACCTTCAAAAACCACTTAGTCTTCAACATTGACGAACTAATCAAATTTGATAGTATCAGATTAATCCATAATCATAAGATAATGAATGATCTTCTGACAAATATGTATTTGTGCACTTTTGTATTTCCCCAACAACAAACAATGTCCGAAAGTTACATTAAAGAACAACGAGGCATTAAACTTTCTAAAAAAATCTGAAAATGTATTTATTCAACTGAAGATAAATTCTATTTTGTACAGTTATTAAATGCTATCATCATTAAACACTGTATTCTTCCTAATATTGTCATACACTCCAATACTGTACATTTGCCGGCGCTTATTATGTACATTAACCCACTATTATGTGTATATTTTGTATGAAATTTTACAGAAAGAGGTTTTTCAATATGCTGATCACGAATTTAATATTTTTTAATAAAAATGAGCAATGAAAATTTGTTTTTTCAAAAAATTGTTCCACTGTTTTTGATATATTACTGACATTTATTAATTTGGCCTTTTAAAAATTAAGAAAAATCAAAAAATTTCATGGTCAACATTAGCACTGAATGATAGGTACGATGATTATTTACAAGAATTTATGCGGCACCAAGAATTTGGCGAGAAGTGTTTTTTAATTTTCGGTTATAAGTTTCTCAAATCTACCTTGCTCAGCCTTAATTTCACTCTTCATTTGTTATTTTTTGTTGTTTCGATTATTTTTGTTCTTTTTGTCTAAATCTGTTCTTTCAGTTATTCTTCTTTCATTTAACAGTCATTATTAAATAAAATATAAAAGAAAATTATGCATTTTTATCAAAAAAACTGTTAAATTTTAATGAGTGTGATGTATCTTGTCTGCCTGACGAACATTTGTTTACTATAATTAGTCAACATGTTTCAGCATTTCACTATTTTGAAGACTGATGTCATTTGTGTTTTATATAGGTGTTTTTTTTTTAATTTTATTGCAGGAGATTTATAGGTTGCAACTTGGGGTGGGAGTTGTTGTTGACCTGGATGTTAATTGCTGGGTTTTTAAGGGTTTCTTTGAATATGTTGAGGTTTTCGAAAATATTCATTCTACTGCTTTTGCCTAGGACTTCTATGACCTGGAAATTTTGTTCTATACTTCCAGGTAGGTGGGAATTCCTGTGTAAATGGTCAGATCTGTCTTTGAATTTTCTGACACAACCTGGCAATAGAAGAAAACAACACTTCTTCTATTGCCGGTTGTGTAATGTGTTTTATATTGTGTGCTGTGCAGAGTGCTATATTTATATTTTGTTTTTTGAACATTTTTGTAATATAATAATAATTTGTAATATGATATTCATTTCTTGTTGATAGTCCAGCAAAAAGGGTTACCCAACAGCATTAATTACAAAATTACATGAGAACATCAAGAACAAAAAGAGAAATACACATAACGAACATTTTCAAAAAAACAAAATACAAATATTGCACTCCGATTCCCACCTGCCTGGAAGTATAGAGCACAATTTGCAAGTCATAAAAGCCCTAGGCAAAAGCAATACACAGTGAAAGATAAAGTGGAGTTAAGGGATGTAGAGAAACAAATAGGAGAAGTTACTGCACCGGTAACCCACATTCCTCGAGATCTAACAAGACAAGAAGTTATCGAATGGGCCGTTGGACAAGAAGAATCTTGGGAATTCATAAATGATATGAATATTTTGGAACACGCTCCGACGAAGAAGAAGTAGGAGTGATATCATGACGTGTAAAGCACATAGAGGCAGTTAGAAGTTTTGGAACATGTTTGAAATTGACTGGGCAAAGCTTTGCTTTGTTAAGCAAAGCAAAATCACTCAATTTCTAACACCTTCTTAGATTTACATCTTATTTTTCAAGATTAACTTTATAGTTTCTTAGTCGTGCTGTATCTAACAATATATGATAACTGACTCTGCACAGCACACAATATAAAACATATAAACAATAAACTTGACTCCAATTATGCTGACCATTTATGCAGGAATTCCTACCTACCTGGAAGTATAGAATAAAATTTCCAGGTCGTAAAAGTCCTAGGCAAAAGCAATAAAATGGGTATTTTTGAAAACTTTAAAATATTCAAAGAAACCCTAAAAAAATCCAGCAATTAACATCCAGGTCAACAACAACTCCCACAACAACACAAATGACATGAGTCTTGAAGATAGCGTAATGCTGAAACATGTCGACTAATAATAGTAAAGAAATGTTTGTACTACTTTCTGTAAAATTTCATACAAAAAATGGTGGGTCTGTTAATGTACATACGCGCCGTCTTATCGATTTTACATTCTCTTTGGATAATTAAAATAAAAATAAATAAAAAATATCTGCAGTACATACATGGTATATACTCTGTGTAAAACGACAGGAAGAGTAAATTTACATACGATTGAACGTGTAGGGTGTGTGGTGTTCGTTTATCACATAACCGGTATTCGCGAGTTGGTACGAAACCGTGTTTGCCGTAGCGAGATTATTCGTCGTTCGAGCTGCCGTTACGATATTCCCGTTGGGCAACAGCTGCTGGACGGGCGTTACCAAGAAGGCTTGTTGGTGGTGGTGCGTGCCGACGGCGTCCCCGTGTGGCGGCGCGACCACCAACGGAATGACCTGCTGCACCTCGTTGTTAATAATGCACTTCTGCAGTTGCTGCTCGCGCGGTCGTTCGACCGCCTGGTTCGCCTGCACCTGCTGTATCTGAACGTTGTCCGTTTCAAATTTATTCTCCGTCTGTTGCGACTGCTGCTGTTGTTGGTGCTGCCCGCCGGAATTTTTAAGCTCCACCTTCGAAAACTTGACGTGCGGAAACTGGTCCTTCATGAAGTGGCGAAACGTGGAGTACCCCATCAGTTTGATGCCCGGATCGGTCACCTGCCCGTACTCCCTGTACGCGTCGTGCAAATTCTTCCGGGTTATGTCCCACGGCAGCTGTATGATCTGTTTCGAGTTGCTCAGGTTCGTGTCGTTCGTGTGCTGCTCGAGGTACTGTTTCAGGAAGTCCGTCGCGTGCTTGTATATGTCCAGTGAGAACGTGTTGTGCGGTTTCTTGCCGTGATTCCCGTGGACGCGCGGCGCGACGCCGTGCGTCATCACGTGCTTCCTAATCCGCTTCAGCTGGTAGTGGGTGCAGTTCTCCAGGTACAGGAACGCGTCGAGGCACACGCGCCGCCCCTGGTACACGTACTGCGCGCGCAGCCGCCTGCGCTCCTTGTGCCGGACCGTCGTGTCCGGGTTCGCCAGGCACGCCATCGTCACGCCCATCAGG